>JBAJHX010000043.1:16859675-16906329 GCA_037176925.1 Amniataba percoides | reverse complement strand
TGTGTGTGTGTGTGTGTGTGTGTGTGTGTGTGTGTGTGTGTGTGTGTGTGTGTGTGTGTGTGTGTGTGTGTGTCAGCTTCCAGACAGAGATCCAGACGGTGAACAAGCAGTTCCCCAGTGAGCCTTTTAAATTCCTGGAGCCCACTCTGAGGCTGGAGTACACCGAGGCCTTAGCCATGCTGCGGGAGGCCGGGGTAGAGATGGGTGACGAGGACGACCTCAGGTCAGAATACATCAAACGCCCAGCGTTTCACCTCCCACTGCTTTTGTCAGATGACTTCATTTGAGAAAAGCAGAAATAACATTATCAAGGCAAAAGACACTGGCGTGATTTGACAGAGAGGAAGTGAAACATGGGATAACTCAGCAATATTTTTGAGACAGAAGTCATTGTTGTGGTGTACCCATACCTTTCACTCTTTCTAGTGCATGTGAAAATCAAAAGGAGGATGAAATCACTTAAAATATTCACTGGCAGGCAAGTTACAGATAAAGAGTTTGACCCAATAAAAGAGCTATTTGTTTGAAATTCAATGTCTTTTTGGTTGTCCTGCAGCACGCCCAACGAAAAGCTGCTTGGCCGTCTTGTCAAGGAAAAGGTGGGTTCAAGAGTGTTTAATTTATTGTCTGAGTGTAAAAATATTAATACTGGTTAATTGGACACTGGCAAATTGTGTCAACAAGCTGGATGTAACATTTTGATTTAAGATGTTAAAAAGACATTATTTCTATGGTTCCATCAAAGCAAGCTTTTAGCAGCAGTCTGTCATGTGATCAGTTTATCAGACACCTGAGCTGCAGTGAACATTTCCATACATTTCCAATCAGAATTCCTCTAGGAGTAGTTTAGAAATATGTTTTTGTACAACCTCGCATAGCCCTCCTAATCACTGCATGACGAAAATGACAAACGAGTATTGGTAAAAGCTGTGACAGATGTTAGTAAAGCATGTACCCTGTAATGTGGAGGAACATGTAGTTATAGTGAAGAACATGCAAACAGAAAAGTCCATTTCATGTAGTTCATTTTGCAATCTTTTTGTAAGAATATGTACAGAAAATGGGAAATATCATTGTTGTGGCTCATCCAGAGGTATCTGCTGTATCTGGAAAGTCTCTTTAAAAACAACTATTGATCATTTGCACCTGTTTTCTTCTCAGTATGACACCGACTTCTATGTGCTGGATAAATACCCACTGGCTGTTAGACCATTTTACACGATGCCTGATCCAAACAACCCTGTAAGTGCCTCACTGACACACACACACACACACACACATACACACACAGTGTACACGGTCACTGGAGAGTAAGAAATGCACAGTAGCAAATATATTATTTAAATTCCTCCAAATATGTTTGGTTGACCTGTGGTTAAACTTGCATAGACTCTTCAGCCTTCTGTCCTTCGCTGGATAAACTGGCTGACAAACACCACAGTGGATTTTGTTGCACAAGCAAAGCTCCGTGCCATGTGGCCATGAAGAATTGAACTGAAGCATTAATGCATTTGATTATAGCACCATGAGAAATTTGTTAGCAGCGTCACAGAAAAGCAACTGCACTGATGATTTGGGTTGTATTTTTGGTGAGTTTCTTGTTTTTGTAGAATCTTTATATGTGATGAAAAGACTCCATGTTTGGCTTCAAACAGCAGTTTACCAAGGAGTTTCATCTGTCTGGGTCTTTTTTCTCCCCTCTATATTATCAGATTGTTGACCTCATAGGTGATGTCTCTTTTTGTTTTGTCTAGAAATACTCCAACTCATACGACATGTTCATGAGGGGAGAGGAAATCCTCTCTGGAGCTCAGAGAATCCACGACGCTCCGCTGCTGACTGAAAGGGCCATCCATCACCAGATAGGTAAGAGTAGAGAGCGTGTCTCTGTTAAAGAGCCATTAAGTGATTTACACATGATTTGTCGCCATCTGTTGGTGAGCGGCTTCAATTACAACACCAGGAAATCTGTTGGATTTCACAAGTTGAACCTCTGTTCCTTTTTATATTACCACAGATCTGGAGAAGATTAAGTCATACATCGACTCCTTCCGTTATGGAGCTCCTCCACATGGTGGTGGAGGCATCGGTAAGGAATATCTCTTCTGCTGCAGAGCCCACATTGTGTCTTGAAGATTTTTTAATGGCGAGATTAAATAGAGATTCGTTGAGTGACTGCACTGTCTTCCCTCCCCAGGCCTGGAGAGAGTCTGCATGCTGTACCTGGGTCTCCACAACGTGCGTCAGACCTCCATGTTCCCACGTGACCCTAAGCGCCTGACACCTTGAACATTCAACCACACACCCAGTTATCACTGGACTAACACGAAGACGCTGGTGATGGGGAACACAATACTAATCCAAAATACAGGAAAGGCAGAGGGTGTATAAGCTAGTGCCACTATGTTTCTAACGTGCCACTCTGATTAACCATTAAGATAAGAGAATGACGCAGTTGCAACAATAAGGTGTACTTTTATTGACAGGGGTACATAGTTGTCTCACAACAACAAATAATGTATGCATCAAAGAGAGAGAGGGGTTGGCCAGTGATTTGAGGACGCTGCTGTAAAGCTGCACACATTTGTTCCGTCTCTTAACCAACGAGTCAGTGTTTGTAGAAGTTCTTTTCTATGGAGAATGTTAGTACACATCTGAGTCCCTCCTACTACCAGCACAAACTAAGGAGTAATGATTGTGGTCTCTAGCAGTATGCCTGTAACTACAGCTGTTTTGTATGTAATTAGAGGACAAAACACAAATAATTAAAAAACTAAAACCATCAATTACTTGGTTTCTATGATTTGTTTTGTGTGCATGTGTGTGTGTAGTGCTTCTTAAAAATAATAGCTACATTATTTAAACAAACATTTCAAACATTTTGTGTCCCTTCCAGTATACTTTCAGTATCAATCTCACAAAAAAAGCAAGACAAAATATTAAATATAACCCTACAGAAGGCCAAGGCTTTAGTTTCTCTCCTCGTTCACAGAAAAGAAAGACTTCATTCACTGCCCTGCTTCATACAGCGCGAGAATAACTCAAAAGTGCTCAAGTGTTATGGGTGTAAAAAATAAACTTCTGTGCAGTAAAATTAATAGGAACATCAATAGCTGGTAATGAAACAGCCTAAGTGACACACTTGTGTACATGCGTCATTATGTTTACTGTCAAACATGATATCCTGCGAGCCGAAACACGTAGATAAGACGCTGTCACCACGGGCTTATTCAGTAGCAGCTCCGCTCACTTGGAGGATGAAGAGGAAGATGTGAACAATGTCAATGTAGAGAGAGAGAGCTCCATAGACGTACTCCTCTGGGCTGATGGCCAACTCCCGATTTCCAATAAGAAGTTGGGTGTTGTATACTAAGAACTAACCAAAAGAGACAAGACGGGGCAAAGTTCAGTCCTCAAAGAAAGGGGGAACATGGGTTTGCTGCTTCCGCTGTCTTTGTCTAGTGCAGCATGAAGATGCAGAACATCACAGAATCTGATAACGGCTGGCAAAACTGTCGTATGGTGTTTCCCTGTTAATGCCAAATAAAGTCACAGGCTTCAAGTTCAACACTGCCAGTTATTTTGCCTTAATATTTTATATTGATGCTCTTGTTCCCTGTCTGAATCGATCCTAATGTTTCTTGGGATTCCTGGAATTTCCACACAAAAAGTGCAGCTAAGGGTCAAAGGGAATATTAGTAGTTTTAGAGGTATTTGGTCCCTAGAGACATGCCTCAACCAGGGCTAAAAACACCGAAAATCTAATGGGACAATTGCCATGAAATATACTGATCTTGTTCAATATCCCCAGGAAATGAACCCTTTCCATTTTGCACACTCTGTTCTCTTGCAAAACATCAATTTGCCACACACATTATCACATAAATTGGGAGGCAGATTGCCGTGAAATTTCCAGTACACGTTCTTGGTCCCATGGTGGTAAACCATTTTACATTTTACTGATCTTATGGCCTTGCCAATGGATCCAAGGCTCTAGGAAAGGCAAACTATTGTACATTTCAAGATGTGAAGACCGTCATGTCTCTTGTTATTCAACTATAACCTCCTAAAACAAAAAGCTGACATGCTCTCCCTAAACTCATGCCAGTGTGTGGACTCACCAGAGTGTAAATGATGGCTCCAATTGCAGCGTAGAGCATGTGCAGCCAAGGGACCTGTGGAGTGACATAAGAAAGGTCCCTGAATGTGAAATCAGTCAGACACACCCCACCGAGCTCTGCCGGCGCTCACACAGAGAAACAAGAGTAGAGAGAATAAATTAAAGAATTTGACCAAAGAGTCCTCACATATTGGAAGGAGAGGACGACGGCCGTGACAATCCCAATGATGGTGAGCAAAACGGCCGCAATGCAGAGGAGCCCCCCGCAGGAGGTGAAGTCTACCTGTGATGAGAAACAAGTCATTAACGGGATGAAAGTGAAAGTTAATCAGCTTCGAGCCACATGAAAGAGCAGCGGAGTTAATTTGAAAAAAGGATCTGTATAAAGTGAAGAAAAGAAAAAAAGAAAAGAAAAACAGAACGTGGGCTGGTTTTGTCATATGCCAGCAAAAAAAAAAAAAATGTAACTTATTCATCTCGAGTTGCATCAGACAGAAGAAGTTGGATTCACATCTTATCCCAAAACGTCATAAATATTTAAAGGAACTCAGTGCCCCATTGTAATGCGAGACAAAGGCGTTCTTTTACACTGACAACAAAGACATCCTCTGACAAGCCACAGGCTACTGAGCTACAGAGAGACACAGTTTACATCTCCATCTACCTTGGTTTGGAAGCAGAAGATTGTGACAGCCACACAAATGACTGCTGTTATTCCTATGGCGAGAAACACTGCTTTTGTGTCGTAGTAGCTGTAAGAGATACAAATAGTGATTAAAACAAACAAACAAAAAAACTAAAATATGTATGTAATGCATCATTATCAAAATGCACTGTTTTTGTGTGTTGCTGGAGCCAAAAAATAAAAAGCAAACCTTGAAATTGTTCCAGACATGTAAGACAAAGCGAGAGTCTGCAAGATGAAACACAAGAACTCAGTTTTTTTGGAGGGTGGGGGGGGTTGTTTTTTTTCTTTTTCAGGGTGTTTCTCTTCCTTTAACTCAAATATTATTTCACCCCTCACAATATGTTCTCAGTTTTGCCACATGTATCAGATGAACTGTAACGAAAAATACTCACAAATACTCCCAGCAGCACAAAGTTCCAAGGGAATCGCCTCCTAAACACCAATTGTAATGAATATTTTAAAATGTATATAAACAAATGTATCATTACTGCTTATGAATATTTAATAAGGAAATAACATTAGCAGCTGTAATACTGTTTTGTAACAACTTCAGACAGGCCAGGGGCACGCTTACCTCGGCTCTTTGCAGCAGACGAGAACACAGTAAACCACAAAATAAACAACACTGTGGAGAGATAAATCACTACTGCTGTTAATGTATACAGCAGTATGCCATGAGAATAAGGGGAGGGGGGTTGCTGTTTCTTTTCTCTGTCTTAATTGAATTGTAATGACTGTATGTTTTTGATTTGTTCCTAGAGTGTGACTCACAAAGATGCCCAGTAGATGCCAGGGTATCTGATGACAAACAGCCTCACTGGGTCACTGTGAAAGCACAAACAGTAAAGGATCAGTCAGGGGCAGGGTGTTCCCTGCCCTCCATCGGACACTTTTAGCAGTTAAGACTGGAATATTGGACTGTGGTGAACAGGGACACTTACACAAATGTAAAGACAGCGACAACTGAAAAGGTGACGGCAAGCTGTGCTGCTAAAATTAGGTAAACCTGCCCACAAAAACAAAAGCAAGCACCTCTGTTGAGCACACAAGAAAAAACATTTCAGTGGCTGCAGATGAGATGAACAGGACTGACACAGGCAACAGAAAAAAAACACACAATAAAAGTCTGCATGTGACATAAAGAAATCCTTACCTTTCTGATGAAGGCGTGCCGAATAGATGTGCTCTCCCACTGGGTGCTCAGAAAGTCCTCCATGTCTCCTGCAGAATTGGGAAAAACGAGGAAGGAATTTATATTTCTTACACTTGGAGCTCATGTGAGTATAATACAGGATGCGATTCAGCAAAGTCCTTTATAACGTCCTCACAACCTGGGTTGGCTGCGGGCACTCCGGCGGACAGAGTCGGTATTGTGGTGGGCACCCCTGATGGAGAGAAGCCAGGGGCTGCCCACATCCCAGCTTGTGGATAGACACCATCTTGGCCCCAGTAGCCGGGCGGGCCGGGGCACACGCCAGGACTGGGGGTGTACGATGGAGGTGGAGGAAGAGGGGCGCCGTGTCCTGGCTGGTGGGGGTAGTTTCCATACTTGGGATGGTGCAGCGCGTCCTCGTACGGTGGGGGATTATCAATTTTAGACGTCATGATCTTCCCAGACCCCCCTTGGAGAGAGGATAAGTGACGGTCATCTACAACTGTAAAAGGTAAACCTACACATCAACTCCTACTTATTCTAGTCAGTGTGTTATAAAGGGCTATCCAGTGAATTATTATGTAACTATACTTTCCAGTATCACAAAATAAAGCTACATTACCATCATTATTACATTACATACGGCACGATCTTGTGACAGAATTCATCCAAAGGTATGAATTCATTGTCTGCTAGCTAAAGATGGCCCTGTCCTTGTGACACATGCTCCATATAAAATGACCCAGTCACACTGGAAACATGTAGAAGAAAAGTGACACACGTGAGTGCTCGCCATAGTCTAATGCGAAACACTATAATGTGTGATGCCTAAGGTGAAATAAATATTTTGATTGTAAATAAAACAACATAAAGACAGACAAAACGAACAGAGATGTTACCTGGTGGCCTCGGAGTCAGATGGGAGCCCTGTGCCTTTCGGTGCCGTCTCTCCTTGGGGCTCTGCAGACTTGCAGCACTGTCATCTTTGTAATCGGATACATTCAGTGAAACTCACACTGTTTGCTGCTGTCTCAGGGGGGACGGAGGACTCCTGTTGCTCCAGCCTCCTCTTCAAAATTACTTAAAAAAAGAATCAATACAAAAAAAAACCCATACAATTAAAAATGAGACTGTTGGGTGTTTCTGTGTGCTACAAACATTTAGTGTATTTGTAAGGTAACTCTGCTTCCAGTGTTGCCTTTTTTGTTTTGTTTTATTTTTTTCCTCAAGTCTTTTACATTTTTCCTGGAAGTTGACTCAATCCTAAGTAAATACTGTATACTGCCTCATTTTGTGCTGTGGCCAAATGTTATTCAATGTCCCAGTAGGAACGGTAGGCGTCGCTAAATTATTTAAAAGTCAACCGAAGCCTGGCTGCAGGTCACACAGACGCCATATGCAATTTAGTCATTAATGAATTAAGAATGAATGAGTGTTGAACAAATATACAGTAGTAAATGAAATAACTCTGAGTGTAAATGTGTTTTCTGAAATATCATGAAATTAACTTGGATGTGAATTAATTTATAAATAGTATCAAAACGTAAAATGAAGTTACAAAAAAGTTATTTTCTTACATTTTTGTTGTTGGGGGTGTTAAGTTTGTTTTCATTTCGTAATTACTCTACATGTTAGGAGTTTTTAAGCACAGTGAGAGTGGGTTCCCTCACCTGTGAAAAAATAATTAAATAAACACTTTATAATTATCTTCTTGATGTAAACACATGACTTTTTTTGTGTCTCCCCGCTTCCGCGTTTGGCGTGCTACGTCACGACGCTCGTCAGAGGCCATGGCGCTTCCTGACTGGATGGTGACTCTGGCCGCCACCGCATCCTTCATCTGTTTCTTCTGTGTATGTGTCCGCTACAGGCGCTCGGGGCAAGTGCTGTGGAGGAAAGCGCTTAGCAGGATAATGGCCCGCACGGAGAAGCCGCTTTTCCGAATTGCGTGAGTGTAATGTGACCTTTGTTGATGCCGCAAACGTTCTGTTGTCACCGCGGCGACCCTCGTTAGCGTAGCTTAGCAACACCCAGCCTCTGTCAGCGCGAGAGGCCGTCCCACCAAACTGCAGTCATATATGTATTTATTTTGGAAGTTGCAGTGCCTGTCTACAAAAGAAACACCTCAACTTTATCGTTTAAAGCCTTTCTCAGATCGATAGTCGGTATTGTTTTGTTCGGCGCACATATGAGGCACACGTGTTGTTTGACGCCCAGTTTATCTATAAAAATGTTGTTTGTCACGTTGTAGATGTTGTGAATGGTTCCCAATTAGTGCTGCTTGGTGGAATACATTAGTTCCGAACAGAACGAGATGACACCTCGTGATCTGATCTTTATGGTACTGGAACTAAAGATTGTACTTTGGCCACGCTTAAGTTGCATCTTTTTCCCATGAGCAGGCGTGACTCCCTCATCTGTGGGAAGATGGTTGACCCCATGCTTGGGGTCAGCATTCTCAGCCAGACACAGTGTTTCCCACCCAACCCCCCTTTTTTGCCTCTGTTCCCCAGGTACACGCTCTACACCAGGACCAGACTGGGCTACATGTACTACAAGAGGCAAATGAGGAAAGCCAGGGAGCATTACCCTGCAGGACACTCTACAGCTCAGCCGGTGGAGTTCAATGGTACACAGCACTTTGAATGCAACTGTTTGTGGAGGGTTGCCCATGTGTCTCTTGTGTGGGGATTATGGGTGTCTTCTGCAAACACAGAAAGGCCCATTGGTGTTCAGACAGTATGGTATTGTATGTTGAGTGGGAAAGTTTGTCAAAACCATCCTCTCTCATTTCAAGGGACACTATGGACACTAAATGAAATGTGTACAGTCATTACTTGTGTACTTCTATTAAAAAGTGTAATATTTGCCTTCTGTGTCTGCCCACAGGAATCAAAATAATTCCCATCTCGGTGCTGTCTGACAACTACAGTTACCTTGTAATCGACACAGCCTCCAGTGTTGCTGTAGTAGTAGACCCTGCAGACCCTCAAACAGTTCAGGTGAATGTCTCTTCTGGCACTTGTGTGTCACACCAGCACCTTTCTCTTGTCTGAGCTTTCAGATCCATGCATTTAACAACATTTTCTTGTACAGCTGGTGGTTTTGGTTACAGTAGGAGATCACTAACAGTAGTTGTAGTGATTTAATTCTTGACCATAAACTCCTTTTTTATAGAGCCCTGTGTGTCTAAAGGACTGTGTGACAACTGTGCCTTTCTCTTACTTAGTGAGGTATTGTGTAATAAATGTGTAATGATGAAGAGCTGTAGCTAGGCAGCATCCATTACAGGCACGCAAGTGAAATGACTGCTGTAATGCCAAACAATCTGAAATATTTTCCTAGCTCAAGGGGGGCGTTTGAATGAAATGCTTTTCATAAAGTGACTGAAGGTTTTAAGAGCACTTGTAATTTTTCAGGCAGTCCTCGAGGAAGAGGGAGTGACATTGGAAGCAATACTCTGTACGCACAAGCATTGGTGGGTTTTACATTTTTTTTACATATACACATTTTTTAATGTGTGGTTTGTTTTTAAGGTTTTATTAGGTGTTAATAGGTTAACTCTTGAACACAGGTGTTCATATCCTCAAACACTTCATGTCTAATAATGATGTATATGTCTGAAAATTATAGTTATACTCTCATATTCTAAAAGTTCACCATCAGTGTGTGGTTGAAAATGCTGGGTACAGAGAAAACAAAACAAATGCATAATTTCCTATTGTGTCCACAACACTGGCAAGCCTCTGCCTTTTTTTTTGTTCCATTTACAGGGATCACAGTGGGGGAAACAAAGGGTTGAAAAGGCTTCACGGCTCATGCAGAGTTTATGGAAATGCAGCTGATAACATTCCTGGCCTCACGCAGTAAGTCTCTGCTCGCACAGCGTGTAACACACTGCTTCCCATAGAATCAGCGTGACCATACAGTGGCCTGTCTCGCTCCCTCCGTCAGCACTCGGAGTAGCTGACTTCACAGTAAATTATCATGGTATGATGAACTGTTCCGCTACGTCTGAGAGAGGAGGGGCTAGGAATGGGAGTCATCATAAATGAGGCAACATCCAAACCACTACAAATGTATATGAATACATGACACTGAATATGACTGATTTGACTACATAAACCAGAACCAGTCACTGACCCATTTGTTTACGTTGGCAATTACATTGTAACATTTTGCTGTGCTTTTTATACATTTACAGATACTGCACATAAATTATATTTTTTTCAGATTTGTTCGACACCAGTTTAGCCTTTTTCAAATTCCCCTCTCCACTTATTAGGCAACAGGTTGTTGGCCTCAGTTTTTTCTGGTTCTGCCCGGCTGCTCTGATCATCTTACAGTTTGGTAGGACATTTACATGAGAGCTGACAGATGGCTGCATTTCACATGAAATCAAAAAACTCTTATTTATTTTGCGTTCTCAGCCCTCTCTCGCATAAGGACTCGGTAACTGTTGGCCGCATGCATTTCAAGGCCCTCTTCACACCTGGACACACAGTGGGCCACATGATCTACCTCCTTGATGGCCGGGGGGTCGGCGCCCCCTCCAGCCTCTTCTCTGGTGACCTGGTTTTCCTCTCGGGATGCGGTGAGTCACAAGAGAAAGAGACCTCTCTGGTGTGCCTGTTTGATGTCAATCTGCATGCCAAACCACTTAGCCCCTCCACCCCCGCCATGTTCACTCAAGTAAACAATGATTGCACGTCACCGTCATCTGTGCTGAACACCACTGGTACATGCAAAATGGACCTTTTTCTCTTTTGATTTGGTATGCAAATGAATCTACTCATCCTTAATATTCTGTTTGTATATTATACCACAGCTCACGTTGAATACATTGTTAATTATATGGTCATATTTATTTTATTACTACTTCTTTGGTCCCTAAAAGGCCTTAAGGAGTTTAATCACAGGAAATATGTGAGCCTGTAAGACATCATAAAAAGTACACAATTACTAGATCTGAAATATATGTTTTTATATATACAGTAGTCAAAGTTTTCAGTTCATGATGCAAGGCCTGCACATTTTGTCATGTATGTTGTACTATAGAATAAGGTTAGTAGCATGCTACCAGCTTACTTAAACAAACCATATTGTCTGTCTTGGAAACCTGTTTGCCTTTCCCTTTACTTCCTTTTTACATTGATTAAAAGCTGACCAGTTTTAAAATTCAAAATCTGTATTTTAACTTTTACACAAAAATCCTGAAAAAAATGCAGTCTTCTAAATGAAGAGATTGTATCCATTATGACATATTTTGATACCCTGCGAAGTAAACACTGTTATTGTTTTCAGGGAGGATGTTTGAAGGCAGCGCCACAACGATGCTGTCATCTCTGGACACAGTCACCTCCTTAAGTGATGATACTCTTTTATGGCCTGGTAGGAAAATCTTTTCACTTGTCAGAGGCTCAGTGTCAAACAAGTGTGTTTGCTGATTTGAATATTCTACAGCTTGATTTCTGTACTTTGACAGATATCCTGCATCACCAGTGCTTTTACATACAGTCAAAGTCTCGTTAGAGGTCGAATGGGGGCCCCTATAGTGTGTGTGCTTTAAAGTATGGTTGTACAGGCGCTCATGATTTTTTTATTTTTATGTCCTCTGGCTATCCCTCAGGTCATGAGTATGCAGAGGACAACCTGCTGTTTGCTGCTGAGGTTGAGCCACGCAACGCTGCCAGGGAAAACAAATATCAGTGGGTGCTGCAGCAGCGAGGCCAGAAGCTGTGCACGGTGAGAATGATATATCGCCATTGTTATGCCTCTCCAGCGCGCCATCCCAGAAAGGATTCATGTTGTCCAGCGCCTGGGAAGAAGGGCTTATCACCTGCCCACAGCGTACGTGTTGCCAGCACCCAAGTGCTCGTTCCCCCCCCTCCTCATCCTCCGGGCTCTCATCAACGATACAGTCTGCAGCAGAGCAGAGGTTCACTGTTGAATGAAGTGCATACTCAGAATTTAGATCAGACTTTATCTGCCATCCGCGCAGCATGACTTTAGAGACAGATTCACACGTTTGCACCTCCCCTGAACCTTTGTAGCAAAAAGTCATCGAATGACTGTTCTTTTGTCTCCATCGCATGCATGCTTGGTGCATCAAATATGGCTCATCTGATTTCTCAGAAATTGATCATGACAGATTATAATCTCTTAGGTTATTTGTAGATGATGGGTAGTTCATTCAGTGAAGAATACTTTCAATATTTGGAGTTTTAGTAGAGCTACCTAAGATGAATTATTGTGTATAAATACTGTATTAATACTGTCTTAAAATATGTTGGTTCTTTTTTATCTAATGGTGTGGCTAAAAAAAGAAGAGATTCTAGGTTTAACAACATTCAATAAAGCTTCAGAGGAACACAATATACTGTACATGATTCAGTCATGCAGTGAAAAAAAGTAAGGAAAAACTATACTTGTAAAATGCTAAACAAATTGGCTAAACATCACCCAGACATTACTAGCTGATGTAATCTTATTGACCCTGGAAAAGGAAAGAAGATTTAACAGCATGACTGCTTAAATATCACAAGAGGATTCTGAATATTAGCGAGTGAAGCTATGTTAACATCTCAATAACTGCACGCAGTCTCTTTAAAGATATTTAACCAAGGTCAGACTGTGAGCCTGTTTTGCCGTGTTGTAGGAGTAAAACAGAAGTCTTAATGACATAAACAATGGCTCTTGTTCTATTCAAATGTCCCAATATGCCAAAACAGCGTGACAGTGGGCCAGCACGAACAAAACCAGCAGCCTGGAACAGAAGCGGCTAAATTGGAACCATCATGAATTTGTAATTTACACCTGTGCCTTTCCTATGGTGACGTGTCCTCTGTGAACAAGGCCTACCATGCTAACATTTGATGAATCCTTACAAAAAATAAGAAAGGTTTATCTGGCTTGCTGTGATACTACCTGAGCCTCAGCTGGTGTTTAGACAATGCTGATTTTGATTGAGATCTATTAGCTGGGCATTTGAATTGGCTTTGTGGTGGTGGTTGGTTCCCTTGAAACTTTACATCAGCCAATATGATACCAAAAATTCGAATGAACATTTGGGCCGTTGTTTTAGCTGTTTTTAAATTTTGTAATACATAGTTTTATCAACTATGTGGATTATGCTCAACTAAAAGCATACAATGTACAGTTAAAATGTGATTTATAGTTGATGAGGAGACCTTTTGCAGCTGTTGAGGAGAATGAATGCAAAGCTGTGCTGGTTTATTCTGGCAGTAGTCTTGCTACGCACAATTCTCTTCAGCAAAATGGGTGAATGGCATGTGAATCATTGTGGCCACTAGAGAGAGTCTGTGCACATCAAATATGAGGAGGTGCTGATTTTCTGACGCTCACTTCATTTCCAGAGTCCCTCCACCATCGGAGAGGAGAGGCAGTACAATCCCTTCCTTCGCAGCCACTCCGCCGAGCTGCATCTGGCCCTGGGTCTTCAGCAGTTTCAGGACGAAGACTGGACCCAGTTCAGGGCCCGGGTGCTGGAGGAGCTGCGAAAACGCAAAGACCTCTACAACAGGAGATAGTGCTGGAAACGGCAGACATCAGATGGTGACAGAGGAGTGAGTCCAGTATTGGACAGTAGTGCAAAAGCAGAGGCCAGTGGCTCTGGGGTACTGCATGAAAAGCTAAATCTGCACAAAGGAACAGGTTCTGTAAATTTAAAGGGGCATTAAGTAATTCACCTTTATCCGCCGTTATCACAGACTACTTGGAGCATAGTCCCAACATCTAGTAAATAAGCTTATTACCTCTCCACATACTGTATATTGTGCTCTTTTTGTGTTTATAGACGGGACAGTGTTCACTCATGACCTCTCTACCACAGAGACAGAAACAATAATGTAGATCTGCATGAGTAGCTTTCTATTATTTGACAGGTAGGTACGATTGTTCAGGGTTTCACAGGGTAATTTAGCGTGTTAGGTACTGAACTTTATACTGCACATCGGCCTTTATTTGTAAGGCAAGTAAGATACTGTTTAAGAAGCCAAACATGAAGATCTTTGATACACTGGCTGTATTTGGTATGCTGTTTTCCAACTTCTAACAAACTTTTCTGTGGAAGTTATGATTTTTGGAGCATCTGATTGTGATTTTATCATTTTTTTTATTGTAGTATTTTTATTGATAATGGTACCGTTAATTTAACAAATCACAAATACTCTTTGCTGTCTCTACTTTGTGTTTAAGTCAGTATAATGTGTGGGAGAAAAAAAGTTTGTACACTAGCCTTCCATTTGAATTTTTGTTCAGTCTAAGAGCCAATTTTGTGTTGATTTAAAAAAAAAAAAGATAACATTAGTTCTTTATGATGCATGTGACTGGGCTACTCGCCCTGTGTTTTACTTTATAATTCACTCATGAGACTTTATCTGAAAGTGAGCCCAGGTATGAGATGACATGTCTTCTTGTACAGCTCTGTTTAGTGCCTCTCAGCCAGTGATCCTGCTGAAGTAATTATTCCACATGTTCAGCTGTATTTTTCCAGTGTCAGTACTAAGTGAACATGAAGAGCGATATTTGTGAAAGATGCGACCGGCAGTGCAGTGTAATGTATGAAATGTGACTGAATCACTGTCGAAAGGATGATTCCTTGTCTTCTCCCATAGACTGCCAACGGTTATAATGAAGATAGTTAAACACACAGGAGGGTGTTAAATCAAGCAATCTATGGCCATACACTATGGATCTGTCTAACATTTAAAAGTATAATAGTAGTGAAAAGATTTTTCTTTTCTTTTTTTCTTCCTAACATGAGAATACAATGTGACATTGACTGTGGCATCACTTTCAAATTTCAGAACGAATGTTTCTTTTTTTTGTTTTTTTATTGCCAATTTGAAAACTTTGGAAAGCAAAATTGTACATATTTTTTAATATATTGGAGAATTTATTATGCTGTGACAATAGAATGGAGGGAAATGATTTCAGTGTAATAAAGTCTCTTTCCCATGCACATTTGAATGTTTGTGCTTTTATACAGGAAGTGTAACATCCTCTGTTTCTGTGGAGATGGGCGAGACTGCAAAGGCATAAACCTTTAAACTTTTGAGGAGATAAGAGATTCCTCCGTTGCTCCTGCAGAAGGACTCCTTGTCCCCTGGTGATTGTTGACTAAAATGTTTTTCTGTTTGTTTGATGTGGATTCGCATCTTATTTGCATATGTTTGAGTTATGAATACCACCACGCGGGAGACTGTTTTACTTCAGGTTATATTTTAATGAGGAAATATGAAAGTAAACTCCTTCATTAGAGCCGTGTATGTGTTATTTGTTGTGTTTATGAGCGTTCAAATCTGACAGCCAAGTTATTTTTCCCACTGCTGCTTTAACTTCCCTCAGCTCAAATAAGAGCATAACCTACTTTATGCACATGCAAAAGATACACTGTGCAAGAAAAAAAGGTTAGCTAGATGTTTCAGCAGCGACGCAGATGAATCGATGATCACAAGAATGTATATCAATATATACAAGCTGGTAGAGTTTACAGTGTCTGCTGGATCGATGTGCATAAAGACTTTAATTTTATTATATTCAGGCATTTTTCATCAAAGATACTTCAACACTCATGGTTGGAAAAGCACAGGTGGCTGATTTCCAAGTTAATGATGGCTGATTTCCATTCAGCTCCTCCAGTTTTTTAATGTTATTAGTACCAGCTGTGCCTTTCCCAAGTCAAAATGGTAAAAAGGCTGAATTCAAATAACGCAATTATCACAAATAATTGTGGGATTGGACCAGCATCAGTTGACATTATCATTTCAGCAACACGAGAAAATGGTCTTGTTTGATACATGTAATAGCTAGTAAGTGTATCTTTGCTCTGCAAGTGGATTGCCTGTGTCATATATTCCAACAATATTAGGCAGTATTTTAATCTTTTTTTTTATTTATTTTATTTTAGACTTTAACAAAAGGGGAAACCATTCTTTCATATTACTGTTTTCATTTTGTTTGGGTTTTTTTAATCATCTGCATTTGAAGAATGATTTGTTCTGCCAAGTGCAAAACGGAGAGTCCACACTGAAGCCGATGACACTGTAGATGGATGAGTAGGTGGGCCAGTTTGAGCGTGGCGTTGATTATAGGCCTGTTTGCGTGGGTTCTGCTTGAGATTGCAAAGATGTCAGCGGTGTCAATCCATGCAGCCTGCATGGACATCTTATAGAGCACAAGAGATGGAGGCAAATGCATTTTCATTTTCTCTCTGAATCATAACTAGCCTTTCGGAATGATGGTTTTGCCTCTAAATAAGGCACCCTGTTGGCAATCTAGAGGTTGAGATTTGCTATATTCAGATTGTCATCATAATGAGATGGGGCGATTGGTCGTTCCATCAGGTTTCAAAACACCGGGGAGCAGAATCAGATTCATAAGCACAGCAATGCATCCAACTTTTTATTTTATATAAATTTATGTCAAATTCACCTGGATACTTTGGTTTAGTCTTTTTTCGTCAGAATATTAATTCAGTTGCGTTAATGTTTTCATTTGGGCCTTTGCTGATTCTTTGATCATTCAGTACTACGTATCATTTAAAATAACACCTGCTGAAAGGAGTGTTCTTGTAACATTTGTATAGCTCTGATTGTCCCCCAAATAACAAATCCAGGTCTCTCCAACCTCCTGTATCCAGATCCAGTAACTCCGCCCACTCCGCTCCATGTTTTCATTCTCACCACTCTTACGTCACGTGACGGAGGCGGATGCGGAAGTTATCGGTGAGCAGCTCCAGGTAGTTTAAAGGCAGCACCTGTCTGTCACGAATCACAGCTTCTCGTTCAACATGTTGAAGGCGGTTATTTTAATCGGAGGCCCCCAAAAAGGTGAGCGGTAGTTTTCAGAACATAATAGTCGTCGTATTTTTCAGAGACAAGAGTTCTGAAAACCAAGCTAGCTCGCTAAAGCTAACATGAGCTGCTGAGCTTGTTTACATCACTGACGTGGCGTTAAGAGAGGACACAAACAACGTGAAGGAAGCAAACACATTTAACACAAAACAACCTATTTATGGTCTGACAACATGAAAATAACAGTACTGTACATGCAGGGAGCGGTTGTGTCCCCTATTATCATTATTATTACTTTTGTAAGTAATAAGTTAAATATGAGGTTTGATCGTGGCGTGATAACAAACTCTTTAATTCAGCACAAATTCAATCCATCATTCTTTCAGATTTATTTAGATGGGAATAGTCTAACCCAAGTGGAAATGTCACAATGACTTAATTACTACTTGGATATGCTTAATGCACTACCAAACTTCTAACACTTCATTGAACACTTGTTTATGACATAAAGATGGACATAAAAACAAAGCACATTTCTGTTTTTCTCTTCATACAGGGCAGGACACGACCTCACATATCATGTAATTAGTGATTGGTTTGACTCCGGAAACATGAGGAAGAAAAAAAAGAGTGATTTTAAATCTGTTTTGCAAGTAATTACCTGCATTGCTTTGCAGGCACAAGGTTCAGGCCACTGTCATTTGAAGTCCCTAAGCCATTGTTTCCAGTAGCAGGTGTGCCCATGCTGCAGCATCACATTGAAGCATGTGCAAAGGTGAGTATCAGTGCAGTACTATAGTTGCTTTGCAGTATGTAATGTAAAGCAAGTAATGTATAGGTTATAGTACGATCAAATATGGTATACAGTATGGAAAATGACCTTTTCATAAAATCAGTCTGATAATGAACGCATTCTGTATTAAAAGGTACCAAATATGAAGGAGATTTTGCTCATCGGCTTTTATCAACCAAACGAAGAACTGACCAGATTCCTGTCTAATGCACAGCAGGAGTTAAAAATTTCCATCAGGTAAAGAACAGAGCTCTTATCTACTTCAAGAAAAAGTAGTGCAGACCTAAGTACTTGCATATTAAACCCTAGCAATGACTTGTACATTTCATATTTAACAGTATGGTGGGGCTTTTCACAATGTGTTATTAAGGTATCAAGCTTCATAAATACATTTTCACACTCATCTTAATTACACATTTTACAGTAAAGAATAGACAATATGCTCTCTCAGATGCACTGACCTGATCAGTTTTCAAGACATTTCTTTGTTGAAAATGTGATAGATAGACTTAATAAGTACTTTAAAAGAATGCCTCTCTGTTCAAGTGACGGTGGGTTTCCTGCTGAGGTGCATTGGAGCTGCTAAATGACTTCAGGTTTGCTGTTCTTCCTGATTCTGCACCGCAGGTACTTGCAGGAGTATGCAGCACTGGGCACCGGAGGGGGCATCTATCACTTCCGAGATCAGATTGTCTCTGGCAGTCCGGAGGCTTTCTTTGTTTTGAATGCTGATGTCTGCTCGGCTTTTCCTCTCAGCGAGATGCTCAGCTTCCAGAAGGAACATGGCGAACCAAACAGCTTTGTTATCCTCGGCACAACGGTGAGGTTTCATGACTGACAGATGTTACTCGCATGGGAACTTGTAAAATATAATCAAAGTTAAAAACAATCTCTCTGTTTGTAACGTACTATGCTTAACTTTTGGCTGTACATAATGAAATATCAGATCTTGGTTCCTGGTATACTAACTTTTATTCCGTCTCTTCACAGTCAAACAGAAAGCAATCCATGAATTACGGCTGTATTGTTGAAAACGAGGAGACAAATGAGGTATGCAAATCTTCCTTATATCCTTAAAAAGTCCTTTATCTGCATTTAAATAAATAAAATCCTACAATCATAACTAGTCCCTTTTCTCATTCAGGTCTTGCATTATGTGGAAAAGCCGAGCACATTTGTGAGCGACATAATAAACTGCGGCATATACCTCTTCAACCCAGACATCTTCCAGCATATCGGCACCGTCTTCCAGAAGAATCAACAGGACATGTTGTTGTGAGTTGAAGCTCTCCTCCCCTCAGGGGGATCGGTGCGTGGGAATGCATGTGAATACCATTTGTTCCATTTCTTTGGTTCTCTTCATTTGTCTTTTTTTTCCCCTTCCGTTTTCTTCCCTGCCATGATTTCTGTTTCCTCACAAAATCATCAGATACCCATACGACGGGTAAGTTGGTTCACTGAGAGCCGCACGGTGTAGCACTTAGTGTATGGTGTGAGCTGTAGAGAGAGAGCCCGTGATGAAGCTGAGGTTGCGTAGGATGCTTTGTGAATGTTGCCTGTGCTTTTTCTCTGCACTTTTTTGGTGTTTATGCACCCACTTTGCAAGCAGCTTGAATTATTGATTTTTTTTTTAATCTATTGGTATATCTTTTTAGCAAATTGCTCTTTGTGGTTAAAGGAATAGTTTGACATTTTGGGGATATTTTAATTGGAAATGTGCTTCCTCACCTTCTGTCAGCACATTAGAATATATGACTGATACCGCTCTTGTATCTGTCCGGTAAATTATGAAGCTATAGCCAGGGGGTGCTTTGCTACAAAGACCTGAAACTGGGGGAAATGGCTGGCCTGCTTCTGTCTAAAGAAAACAAAATCTTAATATTATCCTGCCGTCTCCAGTCTTTGTGCTATGCTAAGGCTTTATCTTGATATTTAATAGATAGATATGAGAGAAGTATCACTCTTCTATTGTAATTTTCTGGAATTCTCTCTCAGGAATCAAATACGAACATCCTCAAATTTCAGACTTTCCTTTGAGTCCCAGAGCACAGAGTCACTTGCTATATCACCATCTGTAGGTAAAAATCTTTTGTCTGGTATTAAGGTAATCTCCATCCCAAAAAATGAAGATTGTTAGATTTGCCTGCTGTCCCGGGTGTCACACTCTGCATCCTGCATTTTGCAACAGTCAACTCCTCTTCTTTGGGGCAAGCATACTTAACATGAGTTTCTCGTGTCTGTTTTTATTGACTTTTTTTGTTGTTCCTGTTGTCAGGTTAGGGTGCAGAGACTAGCCTAAACTAGATAGTTGACAGTTGTTGACATTTTGTGGTAGATAGTTGCCATAGATAAATGTGTTATGTTCTTAGTTGCTACACTCCCAGGTCTACTTATCTTGTGAACATTATATAAAGCTTCCTGTCTCATCGCAGCCTAAATGTGCATGTGGGTGGACAACACCCCGGTCTCTCTCACAGAAGCCATAATAATGCATGGGATCAATATATGGATTGTGGTGGAAACTTGACACTTATTTTGCGTTTTTCCAACGTTCACTTTGGCGCAGTTAGTAGACCTAACACTGGGCACCCCAAGGACACTTGAAATAAATCACAAAAGGTCAAGCCACGCTGTGCATAATTCACCTGCTAACATCAATAGCACTTAAATCAAGCCAGGCACTGAATCAGCGAAATTGTTGAACACATCAGAGATACTTGATAGAAATGAGAAGGGTTATATAGCAAATTCTCCCGGGGAATGCTCTGCCTCTAACCACATCCCCTCCTTTTTGGTAAAACTTCGATTATGGGCGCAATCCTTTAAAATATTCTTTTCATCAATATTTAACAGTCTGTTTCATCTCGGGGCTCTCACAATACACTACGGCAGAGACCCTGATTAATATGGAGCACGCAGACTCTTCTCCTTAAGTTTTTGATCACTACTAGGTAATCAGTGCTGGTTTCAATCCAGCACTGACACCATCAAAGTTACTATCAGTGATGCATTTTAACTTACTGCTCTCACATTATTCTAGGGACTGGATTATAGGGCAGTAAAGTCATGTTTTTCTTTGGCTTTAAGAAACTCTTTGAGGTAACAGAGCCACTGGGTTGGTTTTGCACATAACTGGATGTGTTAGAAATATCAAAGACGACTTAACTACAAGTGGGTTAAAGAGAAAGCAATGGGAACTCCTCCTTAATTCTGAAGTAAGATTTTTTTCTTTACCGGCACAAGTTCTAGTACAGGAAAAGGACAATACAACATACTTCATATATTTCAGTTGTTCAGATAGGGTGAATGGTGAAATTGGTCACAAAAGGCTTCAGCTTCAAAATGTTTGGGTGAGGCTGTAACACAACACTGTCAGCATTCATGGCTGTAGAGGGAGAAGCCTCGACTGCAGGGTTTCATCATCTGCTGTAAGCCGGTTATCATATAGAGCATTTTTTTTACATGATGTTCACTTGATTCTTAAAAAAACACAGAGTGAGAAAACACTCAGATAGTGGCAGCCACACCCTTGATGTTGTGAGCTCGATGTTGATGTTTATAGTATATTTTCTTGGATTTCATCCTAACCTCTAACTTTGTGCACAAGATTGTATTTCAGTAAATGAGGAGCCTTGGCCCCGGTTTGTAACGCGGCGCCATAAACTGACGATCTGTCTCTTGCAGAGAGGAGCCAACCAACGGCTGGCACCGAGCAGAGGCCATCAGGCTGGAGCAGGACATATTCACTGCCCTGGCAGGACAGGGCAAACTCTACGTTTATAAAACCCTCGGCTTCTGGAGCCAGATTAAATCTGCAGGGTGAGTGCGCATGTCACCAAAGCTGTCACATTCAACGGGACATAAATTTTGTCTTTGCAACATGGACGACCCTGTAGCTTGTAAAAGTGGAGGAGAAGAGAAACACAAGACTGTGATGCACGGAGGCTTCCAACCTAGCCTCAATATTTATTAAAAATTATGTCCAGATCGAACACTGTTGAGCTCTGTTTTCATTATTTTGAAGCAAACATTCAACTAACATTTAAACATTTGTTCAAGACTTTGCTTTTTTTTGTGATGTTTTTTTCAGGTCTGCAATTTATGCCAGTCGGTTATACCTCAACCAGTATCACACAACTCACTCTGAAAGACTTGCTTCAAATAAGGAGGGAGGGCCCAAAATCAGTGGTCAGATTCACTAATATTCTGTTTGTTTTTTTTCCCTGTATTGGAGACATATATATAAATATATATATATATATATATATATATGTTCACTTCTCTTATTTCTCTAGGCAACGTTTATATTCATCCTACAGCCAACATTGACCCCACTGCTATGGTGAGCTTTCCCATTGTGTTGCACTTAACACCATTAATCAAGATTGATGAACATGTGCCATTGTGGAAAATATACTGCTTTCATTGGGGACAAAATGGCAAATACAGATGTATTCTACTTTTTTTGTTTCCCTTTCTCGGTCCAGTTGGGTCCCAACGTCTCGATTGGCACTGGAGTGACGATTGGTGCTGGGGTCAGAGTTCGAGAATCCATCATCCTCCATGGTGCAACTCTGCAGGTGAATCCTTGTGAAGCCGCCTCCTATCATTCCTTGCACTCATCACACCATTTAGCTGTTAAATAAGAGCAGCCTTTGCCAGAAATATTAATGTTACAATCACACTATAACCCACACACAGTAATCCAAGTTTGGAGTGAAACTGGAACTCAAATCAAGAGAGTTGAAGGCAAACGTATCTGCCCATTTACTGCTGCTGACATCTTAACATTTTATTAGAAACATTATCCACACTTCAAGAGTGACTTATCTTTAAGCTTTTCTGTCACACCAGAAATATTGTTGCCTCTGCCTCTCACAAAGATGTCATTTTTAACGATTTGGAGCTGCCATAATTTAATCCCATGTCTCCAGTGATGACTGGATGCCTCCAGAATGAATTTAGACTGTGGGTGACTTATTGGCTTTCATTGCATATTGCATGCAAGGACAATTTGTTAGTTGAGCTATAGCTCTAAATAAACACTACCCATATTTAATCTGAAGTTAATCTGAAGTACTCTGATTTGACCACACTCACTCCTTTAGCACATCGAGGGAACAGTATATAAAGCCTTCGATTTTTAACCATCTGTACAGTTAGCTGCTGATGAATGCTTAAATAGTTAAACAAGGTCTAACTTAATACATTTTCTGTCACGTCTTCTTTTTTTTTTTTTCCCTGTAGGATCACTGCTGTGTTTTGAACAGCATTGTGGGATGGGACAGCACCATTGGCAAGTGGGCAAGAGTAGAAGGAACCCCAAGTGACCCAAACCCCAACGATCCCTACGCAAAGATTGACAGCGAGACCCTCTTCAGAGATGGCAAGCTCACACCCTCAATTACTATTCTTGGTAAGCGTGCTCTGACCTTAATACAAACTCTCATCCCTCCAATGAATTATTAAATATTCATTTTATTCAGTATCAAAATGTCTGTTTTTCTCTTTAGCATTTTTTAAAAGAAGAATGTTCTCAGAGATGAAAATTTAGTGGATCATTGAGGGAAATGCTGTCATTTTCCACATGTTGACTGCTCAGACGAGGGCTCACGGGGACGAGGCAATGTAATGCATTCTGTATTACACTGCACACACTGAACCCGGCCTTGCTTTTTTCTCCTCAGGCTGTAACGTGACCATCCCCTCCGAGGTGATAGTACTCAACTCGATTGTCCTCCCTCACAAAGACCTGAACCGCAGCTTCAAGAACCAAATTATTCTCTAGTTAATCTTCCTCACGCTTCTGTCCACTTAATGTCACAGATGAAGGATGCAGCCGGACACACACTGGCACTGCCGCTGAGTTACTGTATATAAGGTGTCAAAAATGAAGATATGGGACATTCATTAGGTAGTTTTTGAAAGATAGATTTTTATATATTTGTCCTCGAGCCTTTATGCATCATTGGGTGTCAGCGACATTACAGAGAGGATAATCACGCATGTTGATTCACCTTGAAAAATGCTGTCATGCCAGAGGTTTATATTGGTTTTTTATTAACTTTACCGAACTGTAAAATTAGTGCAGACACTAGTGTAATATATTTGGTTGGATGTAATATGATGTGGAAAAAAAAAAAAATGTTAATAGATGACTGCACTTTGTTTCTCAAGGGCATCCTTGACAAACTTGAGGCTTGTTATTTCAGCGTGAGAAGACGAATTATAAGAAAATAAAAATCACTGGCTACTGACTGTGGTTAATTTTCGGAGGTGATTATTTGTGCGGAGCTCTGATTAAAACCTTTCAGCATCATCATTGTTGGTCTCAGAAATCGACTGCCACCAAAATAAATCAGCGGGCTCGAGATTTACTTCGCAATCAAGTAATGTCGCCTTTTTAAAATGTGAACTTAGTGGGGGGCCTGGATATTTTGCCTTATAAGCAGCATCAGTAGATGCTTAAATTGTGCATTTGCAATCACAGGAAGGTCTGTTCCAATTTATGGATACAGCACATTAACATTTACTTATTAAGCCCTCCAGCACTCCTGATCACTGCAGCACTTTTGTTCCAATTATTGCAAAGAGAGTGTCTATTAAGGAGCGATGAAAATTGTGATACTGGAACTGCCGCGTAATATATTTTAATCAAGTCTCTTCACAAACTGCCCTCCAATTAAAGAGGGAGAACTAGTTAATGTACACTTTATTCATGGTGAGTATATTTCATATTTCATATGTGGGTGCTTGTGCTTTTCATTATTGATTCAGACACCTTACTGCTTTAAAAAGTTGCCTCATGCCAGTCAGTGGCCCCTCATTACAGTGTTTATATCCACTTGCTGACATGTTCATCAATAATAATGTTACATCAAATAGGCTTTCCACTTCCATCACTGTGAAACTTCTCTGCATTCATTTTTTTTCTGAATGCAGAGAACTGCTCACAGCAGGGGTAAAGTTTGTAGATCTAAAGTTCAGTGTTATTTACTGAACACACAACACGTCGAGAGCTTGTCCACTTTTTCTACCTCTGCCTCTCAGTGGGAAACGCGGTCGGTCACTCACCTCTAGATAGGTCAGCAGAGGAAGCGCAGGCGCTGAGATTGGGGTATTAGAAGAAGAAAATACACCGGGCAGCCTGGCAAAAACCCATCAGAGAGGGGGAAGGACAGCAAAGGTGACGTGACAAAAGCTGGATTCAAATCCCGCCCATCCTGTCTGCATGAAGTACATTTTAGCTCGGTGAGTCAGAAGACATGTCAGCTGTCAGTGTGTACTCACTTTTTCCAGGCCAACATGGATTTTTAAAAGGAGATATTTTAGCTTCCCTTCTCTTTTTTGAATTTTTTTTCCCCAATAGCTTTTCTCGTCTGTGTTTTTTGAAAGGCGATTTTCATGAGTTGCTTAACTGTAGGTTCTTAGTATGTTGTGTTCACTGTGACAGCATTTAGAGGTTCAAATACAACATCCTTAATTCATATTATAAATACAAAGGTTTAAAAAATACATGAAGGTTTTTCATGAACTGTGTTTATTGTTGGTATCGCAACACTGTGACATAACGCACAGTGATGCAAGGCTGTGTCATGATCCCAGGGAAGTCAAAAGGCTGCTCATGTAGAATAAAAAGTGCATGCAAGTCTTTTCTCATAAAGAGAAGAACATCTGCAGAAGTGGTAACAACACTAGTCTTTGTGGAAGTTTCCCACTGAGGAGAAGCAAATGTCACACTTGTCTAGTATGCAGTGTCCATTTACATGAACAGCACTCTGCATGGTGTTGGAAGAAAAACACGAGTCTTAGGATGTCAAAGAATTCAGAGTGAACCACATCGCAAAAGTTCAAAACCCCCTTTGTGCTGTTATTATCTCGACAACCTTTCTTCTGTCTCAGTATTTGTTTTTTTTGTCATTTGTCTGAGGCTGGTTGCTAAGCATCTGCACAGGAGACACTGCCAGTTCCTTTCAAAGGAGGACGTCAACTCGGAGACACGATCGGCTCAGCGAAACGCTTTGAGGACGGTGCAGTTCAAAGAAATTTAAAAACTAAATAAAATGACAAAGAACTGCAAATTGTAGGCTGGCCTGTGATACCTGTTCAACACGTGACGCATCACTGAAGAGTTTTTCTACACGACAGCCAAGTGCTGTTGGATTGAACATCCTCACTCATTGATAGTTCAAAGATTAATTTTGTCTCTCACTGTGAAAATTGGACTTTAATCCTATGTGCAACTTAAGCAGGCAAACTTTGTCTATTAAAAATGATGCACAAAGCACACAATGTGTATCAAAAGCTTCAACAAAACATTATTTGTTGGAGGGCAGCTGGATCACTTGCATTGCAGCCTGTTGAATTCCCTTGACATATTAGTTCCTCATTTCAAACTTTTACACTACCAGCCTCCGTAATCAGACGAGTTGTTGTTGTGCCAGGGCTCGTGTTAAACACAGGACAGTCAATACACCAGAACAGGTCTTCTGTAAATGAAGCATGAGGAAAGCCAAAGTGTCTCCATTAGCCTTTGGAAAGTCTCCAGTGGCACAACGCATCCTGCTTTTAACAGGAATCTGTGGTGAGGGCACATGTTAGATTTATGAGTTGATCAGAGGGCAATAAGATGTGGCAGCACAGGTGTTGTGTAACCAGAGGGAGAAGTGAGGGTGCGAGATCAGCCAAGGTGCTCGCAGATTTTCACATCAGTGCTAATTTTGTAAACTAGAGCCGTCGGGCATGTCAGGGTGGAGTCCTGCAGTGATGGAGGAACACCTACACCAGATAAGTCAAAGCATGCACGCACATACCAGGTGCAAGGCTTCCATTTGAGGGTCACTATGCAGACATGCTAAGTTTCCTGACTGTCCTCGCTTATCATTCTACATAGTAATTGTGATATGTGGGGGGAGAAATGGCAGTATTTTGACCTATGATTAACTGAGCTACATCTATTACAGAACTGTGACGTTCAGAAAAGGAAATCATTTGCACTAAAGGGATGACGTTCAGACATTAAAGTACCATCAAATGAGCCCTAACACATCTGTTCCAAGGTGAACATCTTAATATGCTCTCTGAAAAAGTCATTTTTCTGAAGCTGTTTTGGGTTGTTTGAACGATGCGTATCAGAGCTGCCACGCTAGGGACATTTCCTGTCAGAGGTCAGGTCCGTGGAAGATCGTTTCGCCTGCTGTCCGCTGACCTCCCACATGTCAGGCCTCACTCGCAGTCTCTCTAAAGCCACGGTCACGAGGGTCCAGCTCGCCGCTGAAAGATGCCGGCCACTGGTTTTTCAATCATGATTAGCTTCCAGTGATCCCTGAAAAAAGGAAACCGGGCATTCCTCGGTCCTCTCAAGGCGTAGCAAAAAAAAACAAGACTGTGTGCGTGACAGTCGTACTGAGACTCTGAGGCTCAGATACTCAGACCTCTCACGCTTCAGCATTCACTGTCACTTTTGTATTTGCTCTTGATGATTGTTTACAATGGTCTGTTCCAGTGCCACTCATTCTTCACTCATTGCTAACACTTGGGAATAGCGTGTTGAGACAGTGAAGTGCTTTTAGAAAGCCTTAAAGCTTTTTTTTTTTCTTTCTTTCTTAAATCGCACAAACAAAATCTGTATTCTCTTTTCCAACCCAGCACCAAATACCTGAGGCTTCCATTAAAAGGCTGCAGAGCTACAATGTGATGAGAGGCTCGTTTAGTTTCTCTAAAGCAAGGCCACAGAAAACAAAGTCCACTTTGTCGGGCATAAACAGAACACATCTTCTTTCGCAGCTGCATCCCCTGAGGTCCTTTTTGAAGTCTCTCCTCAGATTTGAAGGAAAAGAGGCAAGGGACAAGAGAAGGAGTTCAAACGATGCAGCTCCCTCTGTTCTGGACACTGTCTTTGGATATAACCTCTTCTTGATTTTATTCACACACTCAACTATCAAGAGAGGACCTGCAGGACGGGTCGCCTTCGGCAAATGTCTCTGCCGAAAGAGAGATCTTCCATCAAAGAATAACAACATGAGATAATGGTGTTATTATTGCGCTGTTTGATTTTAGTCCACACTAGATTATTTATTTAGAAGGTGAAATATCTCAATGAAGTTGCTCCTCGCACTTCTGATTGCGATGGTGCATTGAATTCACTCAGCCGGCCTCCACAGTCGGCACATGCTGCTACTAAACTGCAACGACCGCTGCAATAATAGTTGGTTTAACATCAATTATTGAAGGGGATCTCCACTGATTTAAGTCTGTTTACAGGTGCTTGTGGATCGCGGGCGCATCCTGAAAGCAGTTGTATAAAAACCTTTGTGGCTCCAGAGGGAGCTGCTTAAAGCCCAATGCCGCGAGTTATCCCACAGCTGGAGACGAAGAAGTTTGAAAATGGAAATTAATCAGTGGAGATTGAAAGGAGCGAGCAGACATCTGTAAGCTGTTTCTCATATCTGTTCGAGGCCGTCGGCATAACATGCCCATCGGACTCCATTGCATTATGTTTTTCTGTCGCATCTGTTTTGATAAATCATAAAAGAAGGTGCATCTGACATATATATATATATATATATACATAGAGGTGCGATGTGAAATCAGTGACGCACTCTTACATGTGCAGAGTTGTAAGCAGCCAAACTAACGATCTCCACCACAGGCGTCAGTGGTTTTCCAACCTTGGTAGCTCGAATGCAGAGACATTAATTATGAAGCACTTCCTACTTTGCACAAGTGATCATGCAAATATTGAGTGTGCAGTTTGGTTTGAAAAGGGAACAAACTGCGAGGTAAAAATCCTCAACGGACAAACCAGCGTCCGCTCATATTGGGGGAATAAAGAAAATTTTAAAAAACAGCTCCAGGGTCGTTTCCTCCGAGCTACGGCGTGTCTGTGTGTGCGTGTGTAGGCAGTGCAGGACAGGCTGACTGTGGGCGAAAGTCCAGGGATGTTTCCACCTGAGAGGACAGGTGGAGGGATTGCGTGGCTGTACGCTGAAAGGGATGATGCACACCAGAGGCCTAAAGGACTGACAAATGAGCTGTCAAATAGAAACTGACATCTCACACTGCTCAAATTCATGCGGTAAAGAAAAATAGCATTTGGCTGTCATGCATCACCAGTGAATACTAATGTTGCGCTAAACTGTGCTCTGAAACATCAAAGAGCACCGGCTCCCCTAAGAGGTGTAGAGCCGGCGTTTTTGTTCCTCACTCAGCAGATGTGGGGTGTTCCAGAAATGTTAAGTCAGACTTTTTGACTTCCGACTTTGATAAATGTGCTGTAATGCCCCCCGAAACAAGAAAACGCCAACTAGAAGACAAACTTGTCTCAACCCTGAGGATTTGAAGTTGCCTTTATGCCACAAACATGACAGCACATTCTGTCAACAGTGTGTTTTAACTTGTTTATAATGCTTAAAATACAAGGAAGCTTTAATTTTTAATGACCTGCCATACATCAAAACACCTGTGTTTCCTTCCACCGCTTATCCTTTATCTGTGATGTGTCAGTTATATGTCCTATCTGAAAGTGGTATTTTCAAGGAAAAAAAATTATGTGTATGGCTGCAAATATTGTATTTTATGAATTTTTGTACTTAATATTGTGTTGACAAAGAGCAACCTTAAAGCAATAAGCACCTTAAATTAGTAATTGGCTCATATAGTCACATTTGCTTTTTTTACATAAAGGAGGATATGTCTTAGGAAAAATGTCCTTGAACAAGTCTGCGTCAGGAGCTTAACACCATCTGCTTACTTCAGCCACTGCAGGGCATACTGAGTCAAGGTTTAGTTAGATAAATACAGCTTTGACACATTTTTTGCACAAATGTTGACAGTCTGACTAATACAGCTGTGATTCATGCCTTCATGGCACTAAATACTTTTTTAAAGAAGACGTCTGCGTGGCGTCGCAGTGATCACACTCATCTAGCTGACAATTTTCCCCCGACTTTGAATGCAGCATTAGTTACAGCTTTCGAAACATAAAGTCACGAAGTTGCCATGCAGTTTGATTAAAAAGCCAATTTTCATGTTTCCTACCTCCATGTGTGCTTTTGGGCCCTCCGCTGTACGCATTGGCAAGTTTAATACTGCGGGGCTAAGCCAAGCCAGAATCCCCACATTGAAAACAGTCTTAGTTCCACTTCCCAGCAGACTGAACTTTCATAAACTCGGCTGCACTCTCTGCGGTCAAACAGCTCTTAGTGCGGGATTTTACACAAACAATGTGTGAAACTAAGAGAAATTATTACATGTAGAGCAGTGTTAACTTTGTTTGTTTGGCACGCACAGCGCTACACCAAAAGACTGTAAATTGAATGATGAGGCGTTCAGCAGGACTAAAAGAAGATATTACACACACAATACACATCAGACTACTGTAAACGTTGCTGTGGTGTCATAGATGCCTGACTACAACCGGCTTTGTAAGGTGATGGTCACTTGTGTACAGCAGAGAGGCTGTTTTATTCACAACACTTCACACAGCAGAGCAGTGTACAATAGCAATAGCAATTTAAAATAGCTATTTAAAACAATAGCAATTTAAAACTCCACCAAGTCTCATTTTTCATTCGTGGAATCAAATGAAATTCTGGAAATCAACACATGCTGCTGTTTTGCAGATTTCAGCCAAAGTTGAGCCCCACACTCTCCTGATAATAAAAAGTGTATGCTGTCCAATTTTAAACGGTAAATAACCAGATTAAACCAGTCGTAGATGAGAGGAGTTGAACATTTAGGAAGGTCAGGTAGAAAGAGAGAGATACCTGCATCTTTTCTCCAGGAGGTGGTGGGTCAAAGAGCCAAACCAGCAGTTATACCTGGACTAATGTTTGACAGATACTTGGGAGGCCACTGAAATGAGATGTCTGTGTTGTTTTGTTTCTGAGAGTAACTAAGCCCAAAAGCACTTGAGAAGTCAACACTATATACAGGATCTGTTGCTCTGCATTTGATATCCACCATCTCCATGCTGCTCACAAAGCACTTTATGCAGCAGTGTCTCACAGCGTCTTCCTCCTCATCGGTCTGGAAAGACTCAGGGATGTGGATTCCCATTTCTATAATATGTCGATTTTTATTAGCTCTTTATCTTGCCGTAATAGTGCTTTAATATGCTGGCAATATCAGGCTTCTGTTCAATATTTTCAGTTTCTACTGTCATTAACAAGCACTGACAGAACAAAAAAACAACTGTAAGTAATCAAATTATTGATATTTAAGTGGTGGTGTGTGTTTTATGGTCTTTTTTAAATGTTTTTCTCCGAACATTTTCTTTAACACATGAAATAATGACATGGTCATCGTGGTCTGTGTTCTTTCCACTTCTGGTGTTATTGTGCATCTTTTATGTTTTCTCAAGTTTGTTTGTTGTTATGCAGCTCGTCGTCTATTCACGGGCTCAGAGTCGCTGAGATTTAATCACAGCTATGGTCCAAATATAAAGTCAGAAATATAATGAAATATAAGTCAGGAGTGAAACATCTCTTGATTGTGTAGTTGATGCGCTATGTTGCATCACTTCCTTTCTATAGTATGTCTCATTGTCTATGCTACAATTTAAATGTCCTATTTTCAAGAATGCAATCCTGCCATGTCTGTCTTTCTGTGTGTAAAAAAAGAACACAAATGACCAAGCAGTGGAAAAATAAACATTTGAGTAATTAATCACAAAGGACAATTAATATTTGTTTTTATACAAGAGGCCAGTGCATCTATTACAGTTTACCGCTCTTCTGCAGAGTGACATAAGCTCCCTTGTGGGCCAAATTAGCCAGTGGAGACTTCTGCCCATCAGTCAGACGTGCAGTGTATTTGCAGTCATGGACCAGAAACCACACATCAGCAGCGTCTCCTGGAAAAACCAACTGGGTGCCAGAGTCTGAGCCTGCCCTTAGGTTAAAAATACTCAAATCGCCCACTTGAACTTGAACTATGCAGGCAATCAGCTATGGAGCACTGTAGCACACATCAAGCAAAAATGATAAAATGACACAAGACACCAGCAGATGACAGCTGAATATGCAACAGACGCCACAGAAAAAGTTCTTTTTCTACTTAATATCTTTTCTCATGCTCTTCTTTTAACAAATAATCATAAGTCCAATATTCTAGCCTGCAGAAATAAAGTGTATGATATTTAATAGAGAAAACCCTACTGATTACAGACTGTGCTATCTTACAGCCTCACCATAATAGGCTGGCTGCCTCAGTTTTCAACTCCTTCCTAATATCCACATTCACGTGGGCGTGGGAAGGTTTCGGTTTTAAATCTACTACAAAATATCATTTTGCTGCCTCAGTATGCTTCCTGTAATTTCTAGTATCCTACTGACGTGTTGTAACTATGATTCTCTGTAGTTCAAAAGGAAAACATGTTTTTCTTGGGTATCATAAAGGCAAGGCAGCCTTAATTTTGAAATTCAATTTATTTTAGAACTGAGTTAGTTAACAATGACTAATGAGTGAAAGAATGAGTGTATGATAAGGATTTTCACAACTTTACATTTATGACTTGGAGGATTATTATTGTTATGAACTGACACAAAAGTTAAGGCTATTTTTCTCTTCATTTATTTATTTATTAGTACATAAAAGTACATGTTTGTATATGTATCCATGAAATTAGTATGTTCTTTATGTGGGAGGACTTTTAATTGAGATGTAGTCCACACTGCGGTTTCACTCAAACACACTGGAGGCTGGAGAGGTGAAAGTTTGTGAGGCTCTCCTGTCAGCGTACCAACAAACATCACAGCTAGTTTGTCTGCTTGTCATGCAGCTGATCACCTGCTGACAGCTCACACCTGTGCACTGATGCTGAGCAGCAGGGTGAAGGCTCACCTGACCACGGAGGGGTGAGCTTTGAGAAAATCTTTCTTACTGCGTTTAATAATCAGCGGAGAAATCCCCAGTACATCATCGCAAACGTAGTGTTATCATAACTGATGATGACTGATGATTTTATGTTAGCGTTTCAAGGAGAGATATCTGTACCACAATGTTGAGTGCAACGAGAAATAAGTTAGCTATATAATGAGCTATTTAGTATTTTATATTTGCAATTTTGTTCTAATTTCAGATATTTTTTTTCAGGATAACTTGAAATATTCTGTTTTTGTTGATGAAAAAAACCCAGTTACCGTATTTTTCGGACTCTTAAGGCGCACATAAAATCCTTACATTTTCTCAAAAATCGACAGTGCGCTTTATAATGTGGTGCGCCTTATGTATGAATTCAGGAATAAAGTGCTTACTGACTTCGAACAGATTTTATGTGGTACACAGCGCTCAAAAATCGGTGAAAATGCTTTAGTCCGACTTTCGTAAGCTACGAAGCTGCGCTGCTCGATGGATTGTTGGAGCATTACGGCCACCGTAGTCAGGAGCCTCGCGGAGTGATACGTACTGTGCCTTTTAATTCGGCGCGCTTTATGGTCCGAAAAATACGGTAAATTTAATGTCATGTCACAGCTGAAAATGCACTGGCGAAATTAGTATCATTACTGATTGGCTGCATTGGGCGTGTCAGTCCTTGAGTCCTGTGTTGAGGGGAAGCTCAATTCCTTTAGTTGGTTACACCTGTGTGCTTTTCTAGGTCCCACAAGTCAAATGCTGTTGCCATGAAAAAGGCCCATGAACACCGGTAAATATAGCTGATGCATGTTTAACCTCCTGTGTATGTGTGTGCTGCAAAATAATTTGTTTTAAATAAGAAATAGTATCTGGTGAAAAAAAGGAGTTAATTAATAAAAGTGAACTATTCTGTAGAACATGGGAGCTGCAGCAGGGTTACAAAATATTTATGTATTTCACATCCTCCAGTCTGAGATCTGCCTCTGTGCCTGACTGGGAGATCTCCAGTTTGTCGCTCATTTTTTTCATTATGTTGAAAAATCCAAGCTTATGTTGGTTACGGTAAAGTGTTTAAATTGAGGGATTGTCACGTGCATTACACAGATTCAGAGGGAGCACGTCCAGATACCCTTTCTCCACAGCTGCTCTGCTCTGTCATTAACAAACTCTTATTTCTGTAATTTGTGGGAATGAAAAAATCAAACAGACCACACACTGTTCTTTTGTGGTGGCAGACAAAGAAGGAGTAGATGATCATGGCGGTGCAGTCACACAGATGCTCATGACTAACCACTGACAGTTGCTGGAGAGCAGGAGGGCCAAACAGCCATGCAGCCAAGTGAAGCCTTGATAATGTGGGGCTGGAAAGCTTCTTGATTTATGCAGTGGGGTAGATGGTCCAAATGTATCCTCCTGCAATATTTATTAGACATGCACACCATCACTCTGCATTCTGAATGCAATTGTGGTGGGTGGACAGAACACTATGCATTGCATTGCATAATGCAGGGCTGTCACAAACCCATAATGGAGGATGGCAGTGTGATTATTTGCATCATTTCCATAAGATCATAATTTTGCACATTCTGTGCATCTAAGATTAAAGCGTCTGAGGAACACCATGTTCTGGGAGGGGGGGGGTGTTTGCTTCTGCTGTGCTGGCAGCAGCTGTCAGACAGCCCCTGCATTAAAATAGACTTATGTATATTGATGTCTTGTCAAAGTATAGTTATGTTCACTAACACGTCCGCTTCCCCTCCTCTGAGTGAGCTGGTTACTCAGCTAGAATGGACCACACCTTGTGCAGTCAGAATAATCTGTCCTACAAGTGGCACTGTGGTACTTTTTTTTTTTTTTTTTTTTTCCATAAGAAGTTTACACACAGGAAGCACAGGACCTTGTAAATACCTGAGTTTTCAGCTACTTGCCTGAGTTGCTGTTGAAGTATAGCAGTACATGCTGTTAGAATAAGACAGTTTCACCGGTCAGACAGACCTCTGCATCGGAGAGGAACCTCCAGGTGACGGTCAGTTTACTCCAAACTAGACAACATTTAGTCAGCTGAAGTGTTTGTCCCAGAATTGTCCACTATAACTGATTTGTGCAAAAACACATTGATTAGTTCGCACTGGGTAGCTGTTTGATATATTTACCTCAGAGGACAAACTCTTGAGATTATTTTAAAAGCATATATAATAAATATATACACTTAAAAAAACTTACCTTGTTTTTTTTCTGTTCTCTTCACACATCTCCAGAGGTTCATCATTCGAGTTCTACACCGACGTCTCACAGTGTGGCTGAGGCGCAGGGGCAGTGCAATTACAGGTAGGAACAAAATTTCATTTTTTATTGATGTGAACACCTGTTTCCTAAACTGGGACTCCTGTTCAGCATAACTCTTGTCAAGGATGAAGTTTAAAGGTGCGTTTCTCTGCCTCCAGTAGAGGGCACTGTGGGTATTCATTATGGCCAGGCATGTCTCGTGTGTCAGTGTGTGACCCCCCCACAGTGATTACAATGTTTGAGCAAAGCTGCTATATTTGGTTGACTTTGTGGCACTCAGTAAATAAGCTACAGGGTATCATTAGAAGCTTTTCTCCCTTTTACTTACTTCTGATGCCCCCCCTGCACCTGAAAGAGCAGCAAAACTCGCGAAATTAAAAAACATCACATTTCTTATTGATCTAACAAACCTGTCCTGCAGATTGGAAGCTCGGGATCCCACTGCTAGATGCAGATGCATGCCTAAGCCCAAAAGCAGGTGTTTGTTTAGTCTCTGATATATTCATGACAGCACTGAGTCTTATCTCTGGGATGTTGATTCAGACATGTAAACTTAGATATCTCATGACTCATGCTACTGAATTTTCTGAAGGGGCATGCAGCGGTCTGCCTCGCAAGCACTGATATAAACATCACTATAGACTGTGAAAAATTCAGTTTGAACATTTTTTAATGCAATTACCTTCTGCGATGCAAATGAAATTTGATACATCAGAGAAGAATCATTTGAAATCTTGCAGGTGAGTCTCCACTCAGGCACCACTTTCATCAGTGAGTCTGTAAAATGCCGTCTGTCTGGATGAGAAACGTGCAGTTATATTAACAGATACTTTGGATTCTTTGTCTAGAGTAATTTCGGATTTATCCTTCTCTTTTACCCACCTTTTTTCCTTTTCTACCCACACCCAACCACCTCTTACTCTTCTTCTATTTCACATGAATACACATGCAGGCTCATTTTTTTTTTATTTGTGTCCCCTCCAGTCTCCTCATCTGTCTTGTCCTATGTGTATAATCCTACCACGATTATACAAATAGAGTTTTGCTCTCGAAATTAAATGCTCTTGCCGAGTCTTGGTGATTAAAAAAAAAAAAAGTGTCATTCTGATGGGAACAGTTGAGCAGAATCTGCTGCGCTCCTGGCTGTACAAAACATTGTTTATAAGACACTCAAAGATATCGGCAGGCAGTAATAAGACCCTGGATTGACTTGGCATGTTCATTTAAATGAAATGGGGTTTATCTATGTGAGACGTTATTTGTGGGTAAATTGGCATTGCAGTTAATTGTCCTCTTTGCTGAAGATAAGTCTTGAGAGAAAAATATTTGCTGTAACAAGTAGGTTTATTCTGCATCTATAGGAGAGCTGGCTATCAGATAAACGACAAGAAAAGGGCATGCTATGTTGGCTTTATAATGTTGCATCATGTTATTACGATAACATGAATATGTGGTTACATTATATGAGGGCAGCCTTGCACACAGGTTCCTTAAATTGACAGCAATGTTACTTCTATTATTTTATTAGTATAAGTAAGTATATGTAGCACGCTGCCATTCATTTTATAGGGTTTTTTGATGATGACAGACATTCAAGAGATCCGTATTCACTCTTTTGAGTCTTACTGAACTCTGAAAGGGGAATTGCAAAGGCAGTTTTACAATAAGGTACCTATGAGATCCGTATGCTGACGGTTGTGTTAATTCACCACAATAAACAAAGATGCTCTACAACTCGTGGTCTGGTCGTGCAAACCGCTGCCATTCCCATCATATGTGTCCCCACCAGTTCAGCAGGAGTTTCTCGGCTGTAGTGCAGACAGGAACCATTGCAGACTTCCCAACCGTGAACATGACATGTCGCGGTCGTTTGAGCTCACGAACAAAGCGGACCTACCACAGCCAGGATTCAAAACGCCTTGACGGCGGACGCCCCCTCCGCCAAGTGTTTCTGACTTGTAGATATTCACTGTTAAACGATTTTAGAGTCAGGGAAATTCTTAGAAATGCAATTATCTTTGTAAGAGCTAATTCCGTAGGCTGGCAGGCCTAGTAATTACCCACAATCTTAAAATTACTATCTTCTTTTTCACGGATTCATTCAAATGGAGATTGCATCCAATACATGGAGCGGTAGTCATCACGTGCAAAGACAGAACACGGCAACATTCAGTACTGTGAGCGATCGTGAACGAAGCGGTCGTGTAACAAAACCTTCAGCCTCCCAGCCAGTCAAGTGTTCTTTTCATTCTTTTACCTGAAACATTTTCACTGACGTCCTTACTGACACATTGTTGCATGTGTCAGTTGTTCGCAGCCTGCGCTTATAATGTTTGACGTAATTTCACAAGACAGCCAAGAAGCACTGTGAGTTCATTGATTCAGCTGCACTTAAATGCAATGAGGTGACAGTCACCTATAGAACTGTGTTTAATAGCCGCATACTGCTCTGCTCAGATTGCTTTGTTTGATTACCTGTCAGTGATCTATCCAGTGCTCTTTTATTAATATTTCAGTGGTAGGGTTGCACACTAACACAAGCTAGCCACAGCAAATGAACAGAGCAGAGAAGAAAACAATAGATCACCAGCTGTAAAGCTGCTGTTTAATTGGAATGACTGCCAGAAATGACTAATAAATAAAGCAAACGAAATCATACACATTTTCTGTGGTGTTAAGCTATAGTGAACCACCACAACTAAATGAATGATTTTTATTCTTGTGAGAATTTGAGGGGTAGCCTTGTAGCTTCTGAGGTAAAGCCCAAGCAACATTTAGAAATGTTGAGGTTGACACTGATGTAGACACTTGAAAATTAGTTATATTATTAAGTTATATTGATAAGATGATAAGATCTCTGACATGTCACTAAGATATGCACTGAGCAGGACAATTTACAGATGACAGCGCTTTCTGGTGGTTAAACTATGTCTCTGAACTACCTCAAACATATTTTACATACATGCAATAAACTCACTGGTTTGTACATTTCTACCCAGCTCTTTAAAAATGTTATGTTAAATTACTGCTAATGACAAAAGTTTGTCAGTGCTTTCAATCATTCACATTCACTTTTTCTGTGTGATCTGGTTAAACTAATCATTTCGAATAATACATTTGTTCATAGAATAAAAATGGCCAAAAAATGCTATGTTTCATACTCAGCTGGACAATGCGTCTCAGGTTGTCAGGTCGTTTTCACCATTTAGGATCACACCTGAAGTGCTTTATGGCTCAGGAAAAAAGCAGTCATCCACCACGGTAGAAACCGCTGTTACATCTCTGGAGCTCCTAACTCTTTGTGATTTCTTTTCAAACACAGTACTCACAGTGTTCTTTAGGGAGAGCTAAACTCTAAACAAGTGAAGTTTTGAAGACATTGTTATACCTGTTGCAAATGCTCGCTTGGTAACATTCGTAGCTTGTTTTTTGTACAAAACATCTCTCTTAGTTTGTGACTAATATAGCTTGAGTGTTACTGTGAAAGTAAAAAATGACATCCACTGAAGATTGGAAACCTTGTTTGCTTAAAGGAAGTATTCTCTGCACCTTTTTATTTCATTTTTATAATATTCAGTGACTGTTCTTCTATTCATGCCGTCTCCTCTGCTAAGTCATATTGGCTTGCTGCTGGAAAATGCTTCATTAAAGCATTTAAAAGTGATTCCAGGACATTCACAACAGGATATGTGGCCCTTGTGGAGCAGATTCTGAGTGCCCAAGTTTGTCATTGTTTGAGATATAAAACATCACTGTTCTTTGGATAGAATAACACAAGCACTATACAGTTAAAACATAATGGTTAACTTCATTCTTTATCTGACAGCGGCAGATAGAAGCTGCGACAAAATTCCCAGGATCTTGAGCTAAAGCGGACTAAAATACCACTGGACCTCCACTGAGGATTTCAACTCAGTGAGCATTTAAGACTGGTTCTTCAATAGCATGATGAGTTACAGAAAACTCAATTCCACCAAAGGCTTTTTTGAATTCACCCATACTGTTCAGCCGTACTCTGAACCGCCTGCATCACATCTTTGAAACGTCTTCAGTCGGACAGAAAATGCTTAGAAAACCTGCACTTTGCCATGAACAGAAATTCACTTAGAGTACTATGCTAAATGCTACAAGCCCTTGAAACATCGATTTGTGATCTTGTGTGTGTGCGTGCGTGTTTGTGTGTGTGCATGCGTGTTGAATTTGTTTGCAGTGCTATTATGAAGGCAGTGTGTTATAAGCCGTGGAGGTGAAAGCGTGGCACTCCAGAATCCTCTGGGAGCCATTACTGGCATCGCTGATGCAGGAAATAGATTCAATGTAGAAAATAATACCCCTGAATAATTAATTAGATGAGTTTTAAATCAACAGCAAACACACTGACTGCACAAAGGGAGCAGGTAAAATTCCAAGTGTTCCTTGAGAATACTGTTAGATGCTTGTGAAACTTAAAGGTAATCGATAATAAGCTGAGGGTGTGCGGTCAAACTTAATGATACACTGTTAAAGTCTGTGATTCATGCACCTATTGCACTTGTTCACAGCAAAGGCCATAACCATTTACCAAGGTAAATGTGCATTTAGAGGTTTAGCAAAGTTTCCAGCGAGAAATAAGCAGGTTGGTAAAAGTATGAGTAACTACACATTTTGGTTTTCCAGAAAACAGAATAAGTTCACTCTTTTTATTGTGTGGCCATCATGTTAATGCACTGTGATTCACTGGTGATAAAGATATAGTTTAAACATCTTATAAGCACAGACACGCTCTTTTACAATGCCAGTGTTTAAACGTGCAGACAAGCAGTGAAATAAATAAAGCAGTTACACAGCTGTTATCATTTTCTCCATCAAGATCACAACGATCATTTAATTCAAAACAGCACACATCTTCTGCTGGCTTGTTGATCACTGTTAATCCCGAATTTTGCATTCTCTAATAAGCACAAAAAGTTACTGTGGCTGCCTTCTCTAGATGAAAAACTGAACTTCGGTCCATGTGAGTTCTCATGTGGGTTAACTCACAGAAAGCAGCAAAGTGTTGAAGTGAATAGGCAATCTCATTTACCGTATCAGACAGACAGACAAGAATAAATGAAACTATTGATTGAAACAGGGAATTTCATTGTTCCTTGAGCAAAAAAAACCGAGCACAAACCGAACCAAGAATGTGAACTTTTTCTTCTGGTAAGATGTTTTGTAACATCATTGCAAAGTCCTGAGTTAGACCTTGAGTCAGTGTCAGAACAGAGCTTTGTCACAGCAGACACGTCATGGCAGGAAATGCACAGCTGTAACTAACAGCATTAATGATGGATCCGCACTGTTCACGTGTCTCAGTCAGCCAGCGTGACACTGATTCGGCATGAACGACTCCGTGACCCTGAAACTGAAGCAGCTAAATGGAATTCAGCCTTCACTCAATGTATCACTCACACCTGTGCTTTTCCTACTTTGACATGTTAAATTGGATTTTATATTGGAGGCCTAACCAGTGTACAAATCCAGGTTTCCTGTGGTGGCAAAGAGAGCTCAGCATGAAGAAACACAGGCAAGAGAACAAAACAAGCAAATAAAAATAAAAAAAAAACCCACCTTGGCTGCACAGACGTGACGTAAAGAAGTGTGCTTCAAATCCAGATAACAAATCAAATAAGGAACTATTGCCAGATAGTTGGATATCTGAACCAGATATTTGGATAATTTCACCTCAGAAGTTCAACAAGACAGTGAGACATTGGACAAGGAGTTGAATAACTCAAATTTAATACATTCAATCTAATATGAATTACACCATGTACTACAAATGTAGTCAGTTTGAATGATTTGTGTGTCAAAATCTTTATTTTTACTATACCTTTTATGGTTTTGAAATTCAGCCAGTTTTCACTGGTTACTTATCGGCTGAAAAAGTTTTACATAAGTTATGTAAGTTTTATGCAGTTGGTTTTTAAAGAGAATTTAATACATGGTTGATAGTAAAATAAAGGCTGAAACATGCAGACGTGTTAATTTTCTTTCTTTAAAGAATGTCTCATATTTCTACATAACTGTAATTACTCAGCAGTTCTGTCCAAAGATGTACAAACAACTGGCTGCTGTAAAGTGAGCAGCTGATGGGTTTTCTTCTTCTTTTCAGTTCTACGTAAAACTCTGGGGAAATAGCGGCTCGATATGTTCAAGTCTTTACCATCAACCTATTTAGTTTCTTCAAGCTTTATTTTTAGATTTGACTACCCTCATAACTAAACTGTGTGTAGGCTTATGATCAGTATGTATTTGTTTGAACACAGCGGGACAGTCAAACTGTCGCTGACTTTCAAGTTCAAGCAGAATCATTTGGTTCTCTTTGGGGACTCTGCCGCTTTATTACTTCCTTCTGTTCATCAGAGATGTTTCTCTTGGGAGTAACAGTTGCTTTCTTGGAGAAAAAGTCATCTTCACAAAACCAGATCCCAGTGATCGGAGACAAGACGGCCCTGTGGGGTTTGCGAGTGAATGAAGAAAACAACTGGACTGAATGACTGATTCTTTTCTAACCAGCAGCTCGAGAAACAGTAGTAATCTTTGCCATGTCTTTGTTGAATACTGAATAGTGAGTGAGTGATGGTATGTATACTGATGAGTTATGAGAATAGTCAGTTTGAAACAGTCGTATGTTTAGTGCTTTATATTGTACCAGTGTGGTTAACAAGATGTTATTAATGGCAGCTTATAATAAACTCTGCCAGGAAAGTGGAATACATCTCAGTCAAAACTGTAAGATTGTATCTCTTGAAGTTCCATACAAGTGCAAGTTAGTTTTTACACTGTAGTTATATGCTTTTTTTTTTTAACTGAGTGTTACTGTTGGGGTGTTTGTGTATATTGGTACATTTGCAAATGATAAAAGCTATGGAAACATTATAACGTAGCTATCTTGTTTGATCAGAGAGAGGGAAATGTCCACAAATAAAATAGTGTTTGAGTTTGCTCTTCTGGCAGCCTCCTGGGCATCTTTTATCCTTCATTTTAGTTCTGTGCCAAAGGTCTAGAGATGATTGCGCTGCATCCCATATTTTGTATCTCAGTTTCTCAAACTACGGCTGCAACATCTGCCTCGCTTCAAAGTGGATGTGATTCAAAGTGGAGCATGTCTTTCAATGTCCATAGTCAGCTTTGTAGCATTCTGTTTGGTATTTTGATGGAGGCTGAGCTGTTTCATTGATCAAGTGTAAACTCTGAATATCTGCAAATTTCATGCTAAGCCATTTCATAATTGTTGCGATATTTCACTCTGAGTCACAAATGGGGCACTAGAGGAAAAGCCAGGGTGTCAAGAGAGCCAGTGTAATCCATCGTCTGTCCACCGAGATTAGCTGTGTAAAATATATTTAATAGTCATTTTACATCATTTCTGTGGGGTCCTTTTGTGACCTGTTATGAAGCAGGTTGGATAATAATATATTTGGACTGGTAATTTGCAGGTTCCAGTTGTCTTTTTCCCAGGAAAGTACATGGAGAGCAAATTTGTGAATAAATTTCCCAGTGTGCCTCTCTTTGCATATATTTATAGTAATTTAAGATGAGTCTTGCAGGGGGGCAATGTAATTCATCAAATCCATCATTTCATTACTGCGGACAGACATGAAAATATTAATTAGCTGGGTGTTATAATTTTGTGAAACTAATTATATAGAAAGAACATGGTTTTTCACTCTATTTGGGATGATAAGAGGTAAAACCCTGGCTGCTTCTGCTCAGCTAGTTCAGGGTAATTTTGGAGCATTATGGAGAAACTCAAATCGAGTGAGATTAAAAAATCATTATCACTGTTTAATGAACATCCATTGTCATTCTGTGATTTTAATATTTTTACATTGCAGCAGTAATAAACAAACACTAAGAAGATTACAGATTATTATTTTTCTGCATTCTGCTGCCTCGTCTGACAGACCATGTTATAGCGTATGCTCATGGCCACTGATGGCTCGACGTTATTGAATGAAGTATACAATGCAATGTAAAAATGAAGCTGCACGTCCTGTCTGTGGACAGATACGCTGCGTTTGTCACCATCTTGCTTGTGACAAAATATGTTCTTATCATGTTGGCGAATGAGCTGATATCAGTATGTCGTGGAAATGTTGCTGCAATCCAGCTACCGACAGAATGAAATTAAAAGAATTTATTATTGGAAAATAAAGTAAAGGTAAATTCTAGACTTTAAGCATGTTTTTAAAACTTTCTGTTTTGCCTTAAGACAGAATTGACACATCAACTCGATGTTAGTGGACTGTTCAGTTGGCGCTTGTAGACGAGAGAGTTAAATCCCTAATCTGTGATGACACTCAGAGATAGCCTTGGGCTTTATCAGGAACAATTAGAGGGAGACTGAATTTTTTTAAACTCAATTAACAACTCTGAAACAAGTGCAGCAGAGTGTATTTTCACAAATCCACAGTTAACATACCAAGATAAATAGCTTGAACTGCTTGTGAATTATTCAAGGGGCAGTTTTAATATTTCTTGATTTCAAGGAAACCGTAAAAAGGCCATTATTGAGAGCTTTAGGGAATTTCAACAAAACTGTTCTGGACATTGAAATAATGTTAATTATTTGTATTGCAACAGTGTCCAGTGGAAACGGCAGCATCCTTTTTTTTCACTTTGTTCCCTGTTACAAAGTTAATTCAGCTTCAAATATTTGTTTGATGCTGTCCTTTTATAGCATAAAACATAAAACAGTGGGACAGCAGAGAGATGTTTTAAAGACGTGGTAAAGCAATCTTTATCCCGAAAATACTCTATTATGATCAACCACTTCTCCGTAACCCCCTCCACCCCACCCCACCCCCCAGCTTGAGCACAGTTTCTATTAAAATGCTTTCTACTTCATCATTTCTTGGCCTGTGCACCCACTGAAAAGACGAAAGACTTGTTGAGAGACAGAGACGTGGAAATTAAATTGTAGGCATGAGTTAAACTTTGAAGTGTTAATCAAAGCCACCTAGGCCTGAGCTCAGCAGGTCTGCATGTACAGGATGTGAAGCCAACCAATACAAAAGACGACAAGAAGCCACAATGCAAACTGTAATAGTACAAGGGAAACATTTATATTTTCCTGTGATATTCACTTTATTTTGAAAAGGTACAATTGAGGGGATTGATTATATGTCGTGCTGTGTTGAGGCTTAGTTACTCAGTTTGTTAGGCAGGGATTATTGAGAAAACATGACGCGTCTGAGGTTATCCAAAATTAGATAAATGTACACAGAGTATGACACACATCCAGAAAGAGGGAGAGCTGAATGATTCCTGATACACACACTGGTTTTTGGCACACTGAACAGAGATAGTGAGCACATTCCCACCCCCACCTGCTAAGATTTGTTGACAATTTGCACAGATACTCACACGTGAGTTGTCCTGAGCAATAGCTTCAACCGTCTGTCTTTTTTCTTTTTTCAACAAAGGCTGGTTAGCACCTCACCAATGCATTTATCTCTCAACCTCAAAGCGATAGGCATCCTAACGCAGCAGTCCGAGAACGGTTCGTCATCGGTGGGGTTGGTTCCTCCCTTTAGTAAAGCACTTTACAATGTAAACTGATAACATGTTAATGTTAGGGTCTCTCCCTTTTTAAATGGCGAGCGTTTACCACTATCGGTTGTTCCAGTGTTAACAGCAGCACTGCCACGGACTCAAGCTGATGCAGGAGTGCTCACACTGAAACTGCTCCCATTTGTCTGAGATGACAATTGAACTATTCTGACTTGACACTTGGTGTGACCATAGCAACCACAGGAGCCATCAAGGGGAAAACTACTACTGCTGACATGGGAGTACCCTGCGCTATATGACACTTCTTCACCAATGCAGCTCAGCCAGACCTGTGAGCAATACCACTTGGAAAGTTTAGTTTTCTACTTAGGGCCGACTATTTATCTTCGCTGAAGACGTTTTAACATGTCACAGTGCAAAAATTACACCTGTAAATTATAAAACTAATGTTGGCTTTATTCCATTTAGCTACTTCACTCTCAGGTAATTTGCACACTGAAGCTGCTGCACTGTTAAGATTTTCATGTTATGCTAATTTTTAAACCTTTATCGTAAAAATACCAATATAGACATACATTTCATATTGACTGTGCCTCACAAGCAAAAGCTGAAACACCAATAATGTTAGTCGGTGGAGTTGGCTGTAGCCTCCTGCTGTCTTCAAACACCTTCATGACTTTATGTCTCCCCGATGTCCTCTTCAGCCCTTCTCATGTTCATTCATGTATTGAGGTTAATGCTTGCACGGTGAGTAGAGAGCGGGATACAGTCTGTCTCAGATTGCATTAATAAACACCGTGAGCAGGCTGCCAGCCTTTGCCAGACACTAGGGCTTAACAGTGATTCATATTTGGATTAAAATCCCAATTTGAAAGAGTGCAGTCATAAAGATGCCATTATAAGTTGTACAGACATCTGGTACAACCACAGTGATCAGCTCTGATTTTTCTGGTTATCGAGATGTTTTAAGCATTTGGCCCAGTATAGATGATATTCATACAGCAGGGTCTGTAAGATGTAAACACCACACAGAGAGGATAAGTCATGTTTTAATTGGGGATGCGTGTAAGTGGTTATGGTGCATTTACTGTAAGCACTGAAGTGACTGAGGGAGTGTCTGCTGCTGTGTTGGTCTCTCATTACAGCAAGTAATACTACTAGTAAATATAATATACATTGTAGAAAAACAATTTTTAGTGTTGTGTATCTGTTATTGTGGAAGCAGTGGGAGTGAATTGCATTTCCCTTTAGTAAATATGTTTGTCGTGTTTTCTTTTACACAGTGTAATGTATTAGCCTTTACTAGATTTGATTTATATTAGCTACCCACTTAAATATCACTTTTGAATTTTGTTTTGGTTCAGATTCATCAGGAATAAAAGGGTTTCATAGAGATGTCACTTAACAGCAGGGTGCACTATACTGACCTAATTTGATGATTGACGTCTGCTGTCATGCGATGCCTTTATTCCTCTAGAAGGTGCCGTGACACACAAACACGCAAACATAAGCATGTAGGCGCTAGTCATTTTTAGTCCTCTACACTATTAAGCCAGAGTTTTCAGAGAAAACAATTACACCACAAATTTGTTTTGCTGTAGTGCTTTCAGGCTAAAACTACACTTTCTGAATCCTTCAAATGCATTGCTGCTGTGGCAGAGAAATTAAACTTAATTGTCTATCAGTGAACCTTTATCATGCCTCTTTATCAAGACCAGTGGGAACAAGTTTCATTAGAAATGCCTCACTCTCACTCAGACAAAAGAAAGCTGTTAATGGGAGCTTTCATTAACTTCCATTTTGCATGAACTTTGCTTTTATTTTTTTATAATGGACTACATAGATTTGAACTTGGCTTCCTGTTTGTGTGAGATGGAAAGTTGATGAAAAAGGTTTTGTTATGGATAGAGATAATGTATTTGAATGGAAATGCGTCCCTTCTGTGTTTCCTGCCTCGCCCAACGCCTCCTGTAAAAGCCCACAGATTCCATTTTAGTTATGTTAGATGGCTACGAGCAGCACAACAACACATTCACTTTCCTGGGGTGGCACTGACCTAGCGTCACCTCCCTGCCCCAGCCATCCCCCCGCTAATCCAGAGGAGGGAGGTTCGCAGCAGTTTGGCAGAAAGATCTCTTTACATGGTCTGGTGCATGTCGTCAACAAGGGATCCTCTCGAGTCCTCCGGACCTTCGTCTTCTTCGGGTGTCTCGGCTTCCTCTTCTACCACGGCATTAGCGGGATCGTGTGCGACTTCCAGTTCCCTCATATCGGCAAGCTCGAAGAAAAGGTGGCGTCAGAGAAAACCTTCCTTACCTTTACATTTTGTAATATAAATCCTCTTAGAAAGTCTGCACTCACTGCCTGTGACATAGAAGATCTGAGAGAGGTCTGGCATATACCT
>JBAJHX010000043.1:16831628-16843399 GCA_037176925.1 Amniataba percoides | reverse complement strand
AACCAATTGTCTCTCTCCTTTCCTTCAAATCAACCTAACATCAATGGTTACTCCCTGACACCATCGGGACGTAACACCATTGTGAATGTGCATTTAATACAGTTTAAGTTGATGACACAATTAAAATGGAAAAATGGTAGGAAGTTAGGAAAGCTGCTGGATGGAAGGCTTTCATTATTGTGTCGAAATCTGAAAATGAAGTGTACATAATCAGCAAAGAAGCAGAGAAGAGAAACTACCTGTAGCTTTGTCTTTCGTACACAGTGGCTGTACCCTACAGCAATAGAAGAGCAGGAAATGTCACACACACAGATACTTCTAAGCTTGAGAAAATTGTGAGGGGTCTGAAATGGAGGCAGTATATTAATGCTGGCAAATAAAAGAATGACAAATATGAGTGCTGGGACCATACTGAGGATACCCATCGTACTGTAAGACAGCAGAAAGTTGATTATGCTGCAGGAGAGCTTTAAGACATTTTTATTGATATCTTTTTTTTTTTTCAGTAAAAACTGGGTCAACATTGAAATCCATTTTAACTACCATGAATAATAGCTGACTACAGCTTGTGTCCTCCACCGCGGTGCAAGCAACAGATTATGCTAAGGCCACCACTCTGCAGGCAGCGTGTGATAAATGAGTGAGCACTACAGTTAGTGTGCATCAAATTAGGCTAAATGATTTAATAAACGTAACATATGTGTGAAGACGACCACTCCTTCTCCCCTGCTAGTCAACATGGATGACATATTCCTCTTGGTTTTCTCCAGAGGTGCTTGACGAGGGCGGCCGTGGCGTGTGGAAGACATCGTAGGTCTCAGCCTGGTCACGACCCTTGAACTCTGTCACTTTGACACGTGTTTACAGAGCTCGCCTGGGGCCCCTCCCGCGACCGCGCACCTCCCATGATTGCAGCCTTATTTACAGTCGTCCCCCACAGCCGTTGATTGATGGCAGCCATCTCATTAACGCCACAGTAGTCCAAGGCCTCCTAACACGTCCGATCGGCACGTCCTCCCTCACTCAAGCCGCTGCGCTGCAATTAAAAGTCCGCTGGAAACAGACTGTACTCCGGAGAAAGAGACACGGGTCGTACTGTAGCTACTACTTTGATGTTGTTTTAGAATGTAAAGAGGCAAGTGTGGAATGGGGCAAACCAGAGAGGTTGTGAGGGTGGGTGTTGGTGCGATGTAAATGATTTATTAGTGTAGCCGGACACTTAATAATTACTTAACACACATACACATAGATCACCTTTACAGTATTTCTGTCAGGCGACGGCACAAGAATGGAAATGATATGTGATTGATACCAGGAAGCCGAGGCACGGCCCAGGGGGAAAGCAGTGCAAGGTCTTACTTATAAAAACATCAATCAGGGAGCATAGTCTGTGAAGCCATGGGTTGTGAAACACCAGAGGTCCCCCACCCCCACTCTTCACACTGTGAACAAGACTTGCCTCAGAGGGAAGTGGGGTTCCTTCGCTCGGTTAATGAAGACGCCAACGCCGCGCATGGCTGCTACATACAGAGGAAACATATCGCAGCGCTGTCATCATACAAGTACAACCTCGACCTGTTTACCAGAGCCGCGCCGCGGAGTCGGGCCGCATGCAGCCACAATAGCGACGGTCTGACGGTGAACTTTAATGCTGCCAAGAAGCAGAGCATGTGCTACCCGAAACGAAGCGCTAATGAAAATAAGTGATCATCGGTTTTTAGATTAGTCTTCGCGCTGTCGTAAAGCCTCGCCGCTGCTGCAACAAAACACATTTCATCTCGCTCGTAGGAGGGGAGACAGTTCATTAGGCCTATTTCAAATGGGATCGGATTACAATAAATAAATCTGCAACATAGACTCCACCGGAGCACTAAAATCACATTTTATTCAGATTAAGCATCAGGTAAGCACACATGCTAATTACAGTAAACTGGGAGGGCATCATTCAGGCTCAGATGCTTTATCAACAATAAAGGACAATATAAAAACTAACATTGTGTAGAAGTGGCTTTGACAGAATAGAAGGAGTTTGTGGTTGTAAAACTGATCTTGGGGATTGCGAGGGCTTTTCTGAGATGAGCTGTGAGAACTATTTTGTCCTTTGAATTTTGACAGATGAAAGTAATTGCCTGTGTTGCGTCACTGCCACTGTTGCATAAAGGCCTCATACTGGCAAATCTATTCTTGCGAGTATCACTCGGTATGCTTTGCAGTCCTTCAAGCAACATTTTAATTTCACTGTACAGAAAGCTAAGCATTTAAGTTTTAGGAAACCTTAACAAACCTACGCATTAAATATTGGTAACTCAGAAACGCCTTCTCATATTGCTGAAGGTGTTGCGCTCTGTGCTGGCTTTGATTAGAAACCAGCGCAGCCCGGACCAAATGAATTGCAGAGAGCTCGCATCATGGCGTGTCACTCAATAGTGGAGGTAAAATGAGCGCTGCCTCAAGTCACAGAAGCTTGAGTGCTGTGTGTTTCTCAGTGGCACTGTTTACTGACCACTATTGTGCTCATTATTTTTACCCCCAGAAAGGTCATTTGTCAAGACTCTTTTAATTGGGTTATTTTTCACTGGACAATCACGGCCCTCTGGAGAGTATTTCATTTAAAATGTTGATGAGCACCTGATTGTTCCTGCGCCTGTCATCTGACCATGATGTCATAACACGGGGGCAGCGGTGAACGAGGCATTTGGAAATGTGCTAATTAACATTTCTACGCTCTAATGCAAGATAAGACTGACATATTTCTTTGGCAGAGAAAAAGAAATGCATGTGAGGGGGGACACACTGTTGTCCACATGTTTCTTTATGAACTCTGAACAATGAGCTGTGTTTTTGCCATCTGCGAGGACATTCGTGCAGTTATTTTTAATTGTTTGTTTTCTTCTTTTCCGGACATTTCATTGGAGACTTCCTTGAAGGAAATGTGAAAGCACTTCAGTTCCCCCTTGCTACCTATTTGCATTGCATTACGGTGCAGGTGCAGTGGCTAGGGAAGGGTCTGGAACCACGCTAATGAACAACCTTGTTTTAATTAACTTCAAGTTAAAATGGCGTGAAATTGAAAATGATTATTGCCAAAGTAAACATGCCTAATTAGGATATAAGGGGTGTAAGTAAATTATTTGATAACTATTGTTTATTTGGAGCTGTGCATCACCTGGTTTGAGTTAGGAATTAATCTCCACAGCACAAACTGAATGCACGCCGGCAGACAATCTAATTTTCTGTGCAGGAAAGGAATTATCAGTCCAGTTGTTTGGGTAATTTAAAGCTCTTTTACAGTTTGCCGTATTAATACATATTTTGCTCCTAATAACAGGTTGCTAAAGACGAGACCAGTGTCAGATTGGCCACATGCTTTATCTGCCCAAATAAATGAGATAACATGATCAATAACACAAGTCAATTAAATAGCATTGTGTGTGAATTCTGTATTGTGTCTTTGTCAGTGCATGCGGAGTCACAATCGATAACATAATATAATTTATAATCATAAGCGAAAGACTGAAGCCTTTTAAAAATAGAGTTTTATTCTCAGCTTGTGGAAAAGACACAACACGCACTTCTTTCATATTTCAGTCAGTGCAGCTCAGCAGAACAGGTTGAGCGGCTGGCACTGACAGGAAGGAATCTGGCGTTGTGTGATGAATGAGCCTGTCAGATTAGGAACAATTTGATCGCGTCTATTGACTCCAAGTTTAATTTCATCAATCACGTCACGAGCAGCGATGCATGTTCAGACATATGCTCGCTAATTACAAGTTGGACTGGCATGTCCCTCCTTATCATTTTCTTTCTGACCTGTAATTTGAATTGACAGTAGAGCGCTGGGATGTAACAAAGTACATCTACTCAAGTACTGTACTTGCTGTAGTTGTACTTGAGTATTTCCATTTTAAGTTGCTTTATACTTTCACTCCACTACATTTTACAAGCAAATATTTACTTTTTTAAGTTAACTGTTACTTTTCACATTTAAAGTTTGCACAGAAAGTTAATCTTAACTACAAGATATAAATTATCGTAGATAGAATATGTTATGTTTTAGTGATAATAATCAGGTTATATAGTATATGGTACTGCAGCATTTCCATTACAGGGGCAATTCTGCTGCCTAAGTAATTTACTTTTAATACTTTAAGTACTTTTTGCTCCTAATACTTTAAGACTTCATACCTCATGTGATATTGCTGCTTAAGTAAAAGATCTATATACCTCTTCCTGCGCGTGACAGTAGGGTTAATTTTGCAAGCTATTTTTAGATTCAAGACTCATCCGGATGGGATTTATTTTTCTCTGTGAGGTCTGCTGATTTTAATATTTCATGTACTGGTCAGTGGTTTTAATCCTATCTGGAAGACAACAACTGTAAAATCCATCTAAGCGCATGTTGTGTTTTTGGATGTTTAAGGCACGGTTCATTCCTAGCTCACCCACAAAAATGTGTCAAACACATTTTATTGAAAGGGGATAGAGCTTGTTTTTATTTTTTGTCAAAATAGTTATAAAAATAAATGTCCCGTCAATTAAATTAACAGTATAAATTTGCCTCCCATTTCATCATCTACCATGCTAGATTCAATTTTCTGCATCCGTCCTGATTCTGTGAAACATTTTAAATGTTTTAAATATTTCTGATGAAAACAAATGACTGAAAAACAATGGAACTGAGGATGTGAATGAAAAGATATGGTAATGACTATGTTAGCTATTTCTTTTCCTCACACAAAGCTTTTTGTTATTATGTGAGTATAACAGTAAACCACAGAAAAATGTCAAATAAAACAGCAGAGAACACCTAAAAGTGAAAGTAAAAAGAAAGGACAAGTGGTACCATTAAATTAACAGCAGTGGTCCTTTCAGCTTGGCAAGTTGTCACGAGGCAGCAGTGGTCACCTTTACTGCCACAGGACTTTCACAGCTTAAAACTCCCTTTGAGTGAATATAACTCTCTGTGGTTGGCACGCTTTGGTATTCATGCTTTCTGCATGAGCTCTTCACCCACCGAACATCTGGACGCTCGACCATTTTAGACTTTGTTTGTACGGCGCATTAATAACTGTGAACCATGAAATAGCAAAAAAGATTCGGTTCTGTCTGTAATCTCATAATTACAAGATTTCACCAAACTGAGACTAAATGAACTTGTGTATATCCAGCCTTGATTCAGTGAACAGTAAATCCCGACACTTCACTCAACAACAGTCTGCTTAATTTCATTTTATCAACTGTAATTAAAGATAAGAGGATCGATAAAAAGCAATACAACTGCAGTGGCACGTTGCCACACTTTCACCAGATTCCAGTGGTGCTGGCTGGCCATTCTTCTTCTTCATGCACGTTAAAGATCGGTACAGTCCACTCTGTGCTTTGGATTATCTGTATAAATCATTTTAATGTGCACAACAGAATGTCATGTATACTATTCAAAGGTATGATGCAATGATTGAAAATGAAGCAAAGGGACTATATGTCCGTGCTTTCAAATGATATTTTTCAAGAATCACAATACCCATTTATTCTGATATGCTGCGCCAAAGAGATGTAAATGTAATGTGGTGAATACCTTTTATTAAATGTGAAAAATCTTAAGACGCTTCCCGGGAGAACAGCAGCTCCGAGCTCAGGAAAAGGTTATGAGACCTTACTTTCTCTCTGTGTGTTTGTTTTCACACGGGTTACTTCTAAGCTCTGCTTTCTTTCCCATGCGTGCTTAGGAACAGACATGAGAAGCAAGTTCTCTTGTGCTGAGATGACCTGAAATAATATAATAATAATAATGTCAAAATTGCCAAACTTTACAAGGTTCGCTTTTGCTCTTACTCTGTTTCACATTTCAACAAATTACTTGTGGGGCTTTTGAACTGTTGATGAATGTATGAATATCCCACAAATTAATCAGTGATGAGTATGAATGTTTGTTGCATCATGACTTTGGATTCTATTACTTGCTGTGTTCAAAGAACAAACCTGATACATTTTCCATTTTTTGTAAATACTTGGCTGAAAAAAATAGCCCAGTTTCTATCCAGAAACACCATCTAGAACTGTCAAGAATTTTGAAAATAATGAATAGCTTGAAATGGGTTTAAAGGAGCTTGTTAATCACAAAGTTTGGATGTGAGGCAAATTTTTTTTGCCAGGTCTGCTAACCCAAGCATTTTCTGGGAAAATATTGAGAGCTCTGATCACTGGTTAGACGACCAATTGGCTCTTTGTTATTGACTGATTACATTAAATTCTTATCAGCACTAACAACCGTGACTGGAACGGCCTTAGCCATCAACAAAAAGAGAGAAAAAAGTGTGACTAAAAGAATTCAGAGCTTTCTTGGCTAAAAAAAATCCTGTTTTTATTTTATTTTTCTTCCAATGCTTGGCTCGTCCATATGTCATTGAACATTAATCCTCAATGCATCATGTTTAAACTTTTCTTGAAAAACATGAATAATAAAATAATGAGAGTCTCCTCAGGGTCTACTTAAAGTGTTCTTTCGTGTTTTAAAAAGTGTGGGCATAATTTTTCTTTAGAGGTTTAGATCTGTATTTGAAGCACACTCTGTCAGAAGGAAGGCCATTTTCCCCCTGTTTCAGCACTCAGGCATGCACATCAAGTATGATTTCTTTGCATCAGGATGCATTAATGCAACCTTAAAACGATGACCATGTGAATAGTACAAAAAAGCCTTTTAGCACAGAGAAATGAATACGCTGTAAAATACACAGCACTTACAAAACAACGAAAAGAAAAAAATGTTGATAAATGAAAGGCTGGATTACAGTCCTATTAGCTTGAGCTGTTTTAACACAAATTTGCTGTGCAGAAAATATTTTTTCTGCTTGCGCTCACTGTTTAATTGTTGACCTGACAGCTTGCCTGAATTATGGTTCAGAAACGGCTTTTTGTAGCCCGTTCGATGCGTTTTGTCGACAGAACACGCATGTCCTTTTCTGTGCACTCCACTTAGTGACTTCCTTTGCTAACAGTAGGCTGTTGTTGACTGTTCATACACTCTCCAGAAGTCCTGTACATCTGGTCTTCGCAAAATAAGCACATCACAATCCCCAGCTGCCGGGGAATGCAGCAATCACAGCCAAGCGGATGGAAACATGCCATTGGGAGCGGCCCAAAGAAAAACGCATACTGTGCTCTCAATCTTAGAATAGACGTGTATGATTTCAGAAAACACAGCTCGGGGAAAGTCACATTTTATTAGCGTCACGCAAAATAGTTATGCCTGTTTAGAGTGGCCGTCTGTAGAAGTGTAACATGATGAAATACTCTGAAGTGGTTTTTGTCTGTTTATTTGGCTTGCAAACAGTACACATGGTAAACAAGAATGTTGAGACCTGTGGAAACTTTATATTTTCTCCCAAATTTGACCAACCTCGTCTCAGCATGGCATCTTAGGTCTTTATCAGAAGCACAGTTACGTTGTATTTGAGTCCCCTGCATGGGCAGCGTTTGACATTTAGTCAGTTCACTTAGAGAACATAAATTAATGCTTGCTATCTCATCAAATGTTGCATTTACTTTGAGGAACAGTTGACAGGCAACTTTTCTCTGATAAAACACTGCGGGCGTGTTTTGAATGTATTTATTTAAGACCACTCAGTGTAAAAAGATTTAATATTCACATCCCTGTGTTGTCCTGAGCCACAGTGATGGAAGAGAGTGTAATAGCCTTCATTAAAGTAATGGATAATCAGCAGTCCTGTTGGCAATGAAACAAATAACGCAATGCAACTGTCATTCATGCTAAATGTGACCAGCTTCCATCCTGAATTCAGACCACTTGTTTTGACAACAGATTGGACAAATGCTCATATTGCAAATGTTTCTCATGCCTCCAGTCGCCACAGAAAGCAAATAAGTGTTTTACATCAAAATGTAAATTGTTCTGTGCCCATTACATCGTGTCAAGTCACTGTAAATTGTACATTGATTTTGTTGATTTTTTTTCCAATTAGATGATCGGCCAGTCTGGCCCAGATTATCTGTGCGACACACAGTATGTTACAGTGGTGGCCTCGGGCAGTGAGCCAGCTTTGTGATGCGTGAGTTAAGGTCAATTCACGGTTTTCACGTCCACGTGGCCTCAAATTCTGGCTCACTTTTAGTCAATCTTGTCTTGTCAAAAAGTTCAAAAGAAGAAAAACACTGTACACACAGACAACAGATGTATATCATGGGAACACTTAAACACCTGTGCATGTAGTTTTTTTGTTGAGTGACGACTGATTTTGACAGTTGAAAAAGCAACTTTTGCTTGTGGTCTTTATGTTTCCATTGCAAATGACAGAATGAAACTGTTTTTAATACGCTCTCTTTAATAAGTGAGTTAGTTTACCAGCCATGTTAACGGCCAGCTAGGTTGTTATAAAGTGTAAACAACCAATATCTGTTTATTAATGAACCCCCAAAAACCTCCAGAAAAAAAGTTGTGTTGTAGTGGTGAGAAATGTCAGAGACAGATCTTTCACAACTTGAGGATGAAATAACTATCTGCATGGCTAAAACACACAAGAGAAAATAAAGAACAAAAAAAATATGAGAATATTTTTTAGTAGGATGAACCGACTCTTTCATGTTGCCTTTTATTAGCATGTACTGAGCTCAATCACTTGTGGCAGTAACATTCAGATATAAGGGCTCAGCCCCGGGTGAGCAGAAGGAAATGTTTTTGGACCATAGGGTGGTTTGGCTGAAGGAGAAGCTTATCAACTTCAAATGTATTGCAGCACTAACATGTAGTCATTGACCCACTTTGACATTAAAAGTGTGTCATGTAGAAAATGAAACAATGTCTGCCTCTGAGAGGCAAAGTTTCAATCCAAGAACTAAAACTGAACTTAAAATCACAAAACATTGCACAGCTCTTCTCCTGTACACCATGATGCTTTATTCACCAAACAGCCTTAATAATAATGAAACAAGATAATGACACTCATTCTGTTGTTTAATTTAATTCAATGAGAAATAAAATGAGAATACACAGACCGCACTTTTCATCAAATATAATACGAATCAACTCTCTGTATTTATACTAATATGAACACTTTGAAGTTGCACATGTACCGTTCAGATAACCTGCAATTAAATCATAAATGATATAACTGCATTTAAACATTTGACAGCAAAACATTTATTTTTACACATAACATAAGAGAGCATGCACATAAACTTTAGCATCTCTTATTTTCCACTCTGTGTCATGCTCATCTTTCTGAGCAGCGTCAAGCACAGATTTCAAATCATGGAGACCTGGACGACCCGCCCCATCTGTTTGATTCTCTCCCACAAATCATAATAAAATGCTGCGATTCCCAACCAAAGGAATCAGTCTGCCTCTTCTTTCAAGCCCGAATTAAGACTAAGACTTGGGAGCTGCCACCAAGTTGCGCAATAACCCCGGACGTGGCCCGATTTCACATATCGCATATCAGTGAAGCACTGATCAAAGAGCCTGTCAAACTGTTACACTGCTTGTTAAAAACAGATTTTTTCCAAGCCTTCATTTGAGAGAGGAATCCACCGCGTTATCAAATTTGGTGCTCTGCTTAGATCTGGTTTAATTGCTCACAGTTTCTGACCAGTCATTGTGCATTAAAAGCTCAACAGAAGAGAGAAAAAAAACAAGTAAATAGGTTGTAACAGCTTGCACAGCATACTCAAGTCCTTCTTTGGGGGACAAAATCTCTAAATCAAGAATTCTAGTCCCTGTCAGCTCCCATCACTTCACCACTGGCATCTTCCTCCCAGGTCCTTTAAATTTGTACATTCACCTAAATATTTTTGTTGTGGTTGTCTGTTTTTTAATCGGCTTTAAATTTCTCCACACCCCTCAATAGCCGCTCTGTAAATGGATGAAACGTTCTCTAGGCAATTAAGCACTGACTGATGGGCTCCCGTTTGAGACTGCGGGGTTTCAGGAAGTTAACCTGGGAGACGTCAGTTCATTTTTCGCACTGCAATGCTGTTTGATAATCAGCGGATGTTTTCCGAGCTCAACTCCACGAAGGGCAGATCTCAGTGGAAAATGATCCAATTTAAACGAAAGAACAGAGTACTGGCAAAAGCAAGGAGAAAATCTGCTCCAGTGTGCACTAAAATGTGACAGAGGGAGACTTCTAATGTTGTGTTTATTTTCACCGTCACAGACGGCACTCTTTAAATTCAAGAATTGATAATCAAAAAAGTGAGCTTGAAATTAAATGGCACACTTGCTTTTAAGTGTGCGAGAGCTGCTTCGTTTATTGGGCGTATGCGGGGTGGGAACGCTCTATTTATTCTGGCCCTGGCAGCCTGCCTCCTGACATACAGTATAATGTGGCACTCTGAAATAGCAAAGGATAAACACACATATATATGTATATATAACACACTACACCTCTGTTTAAATTATCTTTAAGGTTAAGTGCAAGAACATTTATAAAAGCCGTTAAAATTTAGAAATTAACTGATAAATATTTTCTGCCAAATTTAGCAAGAGAACTTTTGGCTGCCACCGTAATCACAGTGTCATGTTCATACATAAAAGGTCATTATTAATTACCTACAACAAGGATATCATTAAACAACTACAATAAATTTAGTGGATTTCTCAAATAATTCTACGCTACAAAGTTAGCATCCCAGCCAGTGCTCAGGACTTTACTTATGTTCCAAGAATAATAATGAACAAGAATGATAATCTTATGATAATAAGACACACTTGTGCATTTATTTTCAGCACGGAAGGAGGCACAGAAAGTTTTCTTTTTGTGGAATGAATGCAGCTTTGACCAATGACAGGACCATGATGTTAGTGCTCTAAACATGCAGGTACTGATGGTATGAATGACCTGAGACAAAACAGTGGCTCGCATCTCATTTCAGTTTTAATGTACCTTCTAAGTATACAAATAGTATACAAATCTAAAGGTGAAAACAAATACATTTACAAAGCTTTTAAAATCACCTTTGAAGCCTACAAGGGATCGCAGTCAGGATTGGATTTTTGGGTACCATGTTAAGCAGTAATGTCCTCATCAATAACTCTCCCACATGAACAGAAGCACTTTAAAGAGTCAGTTAACAGTACTGAACGTTACGATAATGACTAATGCTGGCTGTTATAGTCAGCGTAGTTTACACATGTAATAACAGCTGGTGAGCTGTTTAGGGTCAGGAACACATTAAAAATGGGGACAATAAAAACAATCAACTCATACAGAGTTTAGCTTAAATTTACTGAATGCCAGGCAGCACATAAAGTTGCATAGATACAAAATAAGGCCTCAGATGATTTTTAAACTAGGTTTGGTAGCTTTGATTAACTGTAGAGAATTACAAATGTCTAATTTAGTACTATACATCCTTTTCCTTCAAACATCACAATAATGTGTGGACAATTAACTCTGTATCTTAACATGAACCATAACACACTGTATACTTATATTTGTGCTCACAAGACAAATACAGAATTATGTGACACAAAAATGCATCATATAAAATTTCTTTTATGTCACAACAAAACAAAGTTAGCTACATTATTGTGCAATGAACTATTATAAAATAAGAAAAGAAAATTAACCTCAACCTCTACATTGAATAAGTTCTTTCTCTGAGGCTTTCTAATTTCCTCAAAAAAGAAAAACTGAGTAAACATGTTGGTATCATGATTTCAGAGATGACACAATGCAGTGACATTTTTGACATTTTTCAAACCGTAGACCTTTCTTGTATCATACAAACATAGCACAGCTTGTCTTTCTCCATTT
>JBAJHX010000043.1:16804349-16831528 GCA_037176925.1 Amniataba percoides | reverse complement strand
TGACATTTTTGACATTTTTCAAACCGTAGACCTTTCTTGTATCATACAAACATAGCACAGCTTGTCTTTCTCCATTTCTTCACTCATAATGACATTTTGAACACCCCCTCCCCCAGAACCGATTAGCACCGTACAATAGCTGCTGCTGATGTGTTCAAATCAATGATTCCAGAAACACAGTCAGAAAACAAATCAATTATTGTTTAAACACAAGGCTCTGATGTCCAGGAATCAATACATGAGATGTATTACATTGCAGATGCTCTTTAGAGCTCTGAGACTCATTTTCATTTTTTTTTTCTTTCCCTCTGGACGGAAAAATCCCATGGAGCTCTTTGTCATCTGTGACCCAGTTCAAATCGCTGCTGCCATTACACTATATTACTGCCACTAGCCAATAATATGCCGACTTGAGAAATTAAAATCTTATCAGATCAAATCAAAATCTAACCTGGAGCAGAAAAACTGACAATGTGACACATTCTGATATCACCAAGGTAGATGTCCCTGCTGAATAAATACATTTGATCTACTCTGTTTATGTGATTACACTTCAAATGTTTTTGTTTTTTTCATTCCACTGAATACTACAGCGCTGATACAAACACAGACTGTATGTCTGGGAAAGGCAGCATGATTTTTATTGTTCCCAAAAGCACTGCAATATTGTGCTGTTATCATTCTGTCAGAGATCAATAATATCTGTCATAATGTGTCCAGAACTGTGTGTAAGATATCCTCATGTTTTTGTTACTCCATTTAGTTTGCGAGCTTTCTCTCTGTCAGCAAACCCACAGTCATTACTTATGTTGTCTGGAATAACTGCATAAGCATCCATACACTCTGTATGCTGGAGTGAGTGGGGCTGACTGCAGAGATTTGAATACTTTAAACAGTTCCTATGTAGACTGATTTACTTTGGAGTGAAAATATTTTCATTTTGTTTTTGACTTGACAGTAAGCAGTTTCAGTACAAAGTATCTAATTGTTAGTTACCTTTAAATCGCACATTGTCGTGTGGTTTCTTCATGTGACAGTGTTGCAGAAAGAAGAAGAAAAAGAGGAAATGTATAAGAAACATCCACATTATTTGGAGCACATATGGAACCAACTTCTGAATGCATCAGATCAAAGTGTGTTTGATAGCCAGAAGGTTGATTCAAGACTAGTCTGACAAAAGATGATCCACACAGGCTCGCAGACTGTGGCGCTGAAGAAGAATGGGATATTTATTTCCTTTGACCAGCAGGATAAACAGACTGCAAACAGAAAATCTGATTTTTTTCAACCTGTGCTGTTTGTTTTCCTCGCTGATTTCATAAAGCTCAATGGATGGGATGTATATTTATTAAAAAACAATAACATGTTTCCCTGCTGTTTGTGGATTTATACCAGGGAGCTGTGTTTCTTCAATGGGATGTTTGGTGTGTGGAGGAAGTGCTTCTGCAGCAGCGACATTAGACAATATTGTAGTCAAAGAAATAACTAATCCAATAACATAAAAATTCAAATCTATATTTTTCCTTGAGCGTACATGTTTTTTTTTTCTCCTTGTCCATACGTAGCTATGCTGAAATGCGTGAGCAGTTGAATGGAAAATGCCATGGATGGCAGAGCAGTGCAGCACATCATGTGTCTCCAGCTCTCATATGAAGGTCAACCGTGAGCAATGACTGAAGGTTTAATGCCAGTGTGTCCGCAGAACCCAAACGGGCATAGCGACAAACCTTTGGTGTTATCCATAAAAAAAAGTTTCACTCCCCCAGATTATATATGCCAGGTCTGCAATTTGTGATGATCTACAAGTACTTAGTGTCTGTAGGATATAAAACTATGATGTTTAAGAGCTGTTGTTTTTTATTTAATTTATTATTTTAGTTTTATTTCAAAGTTGAATTTCTTTTTTTTCACTTTTACTCATTTTTTAAACTCTGACAGAGAAGACAGACTCGTCCTTTGGTTTGTCACAGTGGCAAACTGAACAATAATCTGAAATCATCAAATTAAAGAGCTGCTGGTCTGGTTTGCGACTCTTGGATTGACATAACAAGCAACCTCCTTTAAATTATTAGAATATTGAAAGAATCTTCTCTTGGACAGACCATAACCCAGACTGGATTTCTGGATTGTATCTTCAGTTTGGAATCTGAAGTGACGACATGATGATCTGCCTTTTTCTTAGTCATTACTCCGCCGTCATGCTGTCACTCAAATAAATTGCGGCAAAATTATCTGTGATTGCATTTGAAATGCAAAACAAGGAAAGCGTTTTAAGGCAGGAGGGTTGTTGAGTTGCCAGCAGTTTGCAAGGTAATGCAAACTTCATCCCAATGCTCTTATTAGATATTCCTAAATGTACATCTCTATTAAAATGACAGCACACAACAGGAGGCCATCTCCTATATGCGACTCCTCCTATTAGGACGTATCCAGTAATCTCATTAATTACCTCTCGAAATCACAAAGTTTACGCAGGGGGTCCGGGCTTCATATTTGATGAATTACATGAAATGAAGGAAGGCACTCTGATGATTTTTGCCCTCAGTTCAAGTCATTTCTTGCTGTGGGCTTTCTTGACTTCAGCCAGGATGCGCGTGGCGTTATTTATCTGAAGCCTGCTACCTGTGATGTCTGGTTCCAAGCAGAACAGCAGGTGATGCAGTTGACACCCTGGAAACTCGGTTGAATCATGCAATGGAGCAGCTGCCCTTCAGCAATTACAGTTATGAAGCCATAAATCAGAGCTTAATAGGGGAGAGAGAGGAGTGAAGCTAAAAGACATGCGCTACCTCAGTGGAATTGTCTCCTCATATTGCCAGTTAATTTATTAAAAAGAATTCCTCAGACCTATATCCTCAAAGTGCATTTTCATTTCAGCAGTATTTTTACGCAGCTTTTAAGACTTTGACTCTCAACCTGTGCACGTATCAAAATAGCTCTCAAATGCGATAACATCAAATGGTTTAATTGGCATGCGTTCGGAGTGCAAAGTATGAAATTGTAGGTCTGCGCATTCGCAACGCCTGAAATATTCTTTTGAATGGATTAATGCTCACTACATGCTTTCACAACAAACTTCAACACTTATTTATTTCACATGTTTTCATCAGCACACTTGCCCACACAGCATTTCAGTAGCAGTCTTCATCCCGGTTGCAGCACGCTTTGAAATTAAATGAGCAAATATGCTGGGGTATTACAGTAATGATTTACTGTTTTATAGCCTCAGTACTCGGGCTCTACTGCATGTGCTTTCCTACAGGGAGTATTTATTGCAGTTTTTTGTATGTTGGGGTCTATAACATTACTGAAATTCAAATTAATCAGATAGTTCTGTCAAAATACCAGACTCGTGGTCTTGGATGGATTATTGTATGAGACAGTTGGGGCAGGGTAATGGCCTCTGATATCCAAATAAGTTTGTTTCTTTGTGGTCATCTTGTGTCTGTACTTTCTTTCTTTGAGCTAATTTTACATTATTTATAGGTAATATAATTGTCTGTGTCTTTACGGTTGTTTTTTGTCTCTTATGGTGCACAGTACTTACGGTTATGTTGTGTCTGTATTTGCTTTCTCTTTCATTATGGTCATTTTGCATCCTTTTTATTCATTTTATGTATTTTTTTTATGGTCACCTTGCATGTCTTTGTGCTTATTTTCAATCTTTCTGTGGACATTCAATTGACCAAAAGAAAATAAACAGAGGCTTTGGCTCAGGGTCTTGCTGTTTCTGGTAGGTGCATTTAGTAATCCATTAATATCTGTAGTTCAACTCTGCAAAGAAATGCAATGTTCTTCTTTTTTCACCCTAAAACCAATATTATATCACATAATGTTGTACATGCGCAACTTAGTCTTAATCTACTCGTAATAATAATACTGCTTATGTAACAGTAAGAATGAATCACATGTCTGAAGTGTCGTGGAGAGGATGTGAAGTGGGTGTAGGCCTGAGAAGGGGATGCTGGTGCTCCCAGTGTCCCGAGGCACCGGGCTGACTGTGGAAGCCCTCGGAGTGGAGGGAGGCATAAACAAAGGTTAATCCTCCCAGACAGGGAGAGGAGAACAGCTCCGGTGTGACAGGTCTCCTGTTCATTCACCAATGCTTCAGCTACCTGGAGGCGAAGTCCTCCCTGTCTCTCCATAAAGGCTATTTGCTTAAACACAGATAGACACTTGCTGTCCTTGAGTGAACAGAAATGCGATGTGGAATTTCGCTCTGCAGTTCAGACATTTTGTTCATCTTTGTCATTTTTCTCACCAAAAGAATCCCTTATGATAGATAGAGAGCACAGTTAAACAGGTAAATACTTGGACTTAACCTTTAATAGAACAGGAAGAATATTTTTGAAGAAAGAAAAAATGTGTATGTATGTCTGGAGCAGTACGGATAGTCTTTTGCTACTTCAGCATCAGCAATTGATCAACAATAATGAAATTTGGAAGGGTCTATGGTCCATCTCTCTCAGTAGTTGTTCATCTATCATGTACAATATTGTGTATGCCACTGATTGCATTTCCACAAAACTTACAAAATGACGTGCCCTTTGTGACATTTCGAAGCTCTGGGCTGTGCAATAAATGTCTGTTCACTTCTCTGTATATAAACGCACAGCACTGATTTTTCTGATGGGTTTTTGGATGTTTTGGGGGGTTTTTTGCTAAGGAATGTGGTCAGACCATACAGATTGCATTTACACAAGCCTGCAGTCCATTTTGAAAAAGATGTTCATCATAAATCACAAAAACAAGGAAAGTGTATACAAAAAATATCATTATTATATTAAATATTATGCTCGTCATTTTAATAAATTCATGTAATCTTTCCTCCATTATATATTTCTATATTTATAAAATTGAAATCATCACTCATGCCTTCATGTTATGAAAACGCTTTATGATAATGCCCTAACCTGATAACCTATCATTTCCTTAATAGTGACCTGCCATTAGGTAATATAAAAACAATGTTTGACCAAAAGAGGCTGCAGGACTTTTTTCCAGCTCTTAGTGGTGTCTGTAATCTTCCCCACAGGCTGCATGCAGCAGAAGGGGGGACAGCTTGTATGTTACCTAAGAGGCAAAATCCGGGGCGAGAACCTCCAGTTAATCAGTTGCTATTACATGTAAAGCTCGGATGCAGTGAGTGTATGTTAACAACTGAAGGTGACTCAGATGAGAATTTTAATAGTTTGTTCAAGTCAGAGCTTCTCCCATCTGGACTTTGGTGGTTAGACAGTCAGAGGACACGGATGGTCTTTCGCAGAGTTAATCACACTCAAGCTGCATAAGAGGGACAAAAATAGGATTCTGAAAAGTGGAAATCACACCCTTCCATTGTAGCTATTTGCTTTGTTATTTTTGCACCACACTCACAAAAGTGGCCAGCCTATTTGGTATTGTGATGACTCACCCGCAGCTTAACACCTACTGCGCTCCAATCTGGTTTATCAGTCTCCTAATGGACCTTTCTCTGTGGACATTTTAAAATTCATTATGTTACACCTGTGTTTTTCCCACTGTGACAAATCTAAATGTCTGTCATGAGACCTTAACGAGGGCTTGTTGATCGTCCCTCAGTTTAGTTATACTTGACTGCCATCAGTGAAGATTTTAAAGTTATGATGATTGTCTAAATATATTCCTGTGTCAAAGTGATTATGGACATCAGAGAAAATGATGCGCGGCCGTTTCATCAAAATGTAAAGAAGGCGTCAGCTAAGCCCCTAAAAGCAGTGTAAAGGGGCACCGGGGAAATAGGCATGCTCCGCTCCCTCACCCCTCCAGGGTGGCAGGGGCAGGTCAAGGGCTCTGATTGTCACTGTTTATTAATGGGCCCTGCAGAGGGGAGTGACAGCAGGGTGATCTCTGTGATGATGATGTCTTATTGCTTTCCATGAGCGCCTCAGGTACATACATATTTATGATGCGCTGCCACCTTGACGCCAGCTAGAAATATCTGTTTAACACCCGGCCCGGACGGATGCTTACCAAAGCAGAGCCGGAACAAAACGACCCTTTAGCTCTAATAGTGCCAGTCCCACATTAACCTTAACAGACCACGGGATGACTTTCCTCTATCATTTGCATTTAAGCTGACACAAAAATGTGAAAAATGGTTTGGTGTTGTGTGCCGTCTGGACCGAAAAATGAAAACGGCATCATGTTACTCAAGAGAAGCCACCGTGACAACACCAACCGCGCTATAAATCTCCACAGTACTGATGTCAGCACTTCATGTTAATCAGATGGCTTTTTGACCACCAATTGAATTAATTCGAACTAATTTGTATGACAGATTGAATTGTGACACTACACGTGTATGTATTAAATATTAACAGCCAGCACTTCCCCAGGGACATCTGGGATTTTAAAGGGCAACTCATACGCAGTCATTTAGTTGATTAATATGGGCCACTCATTTTGAGCGGACAGATTTGTTTTACTTACTTATTCATGTCTTCGAAGAGTGCAACTCTCCTCAATCTTGTTCCTGTTTTAGTTTTTTTTTTTTATTTATTATTTTCTCAGCAACTTGGCTTTGTAGTCATCCCGCTGCAGCTCAGTTCTGTTTGCTGTCCACGCTGTGACATTTATTTTGTCACAAAGCAGTGGCATATTAATGCAATCAAAGCACCTTGTTCAAGACATACGGACGGAGGCAAGAGTCAAGACAACACAACTACAACACACACGTTTCCCACCAAGGTGTGAACACAGTTGTGAGGAACACATATTTGCAAGCACATTAAATGCACTTTCTGGAGTGATATTTGAAGTTAGACGGATCCTTCTTATTTAGGTCCTTCGCAGTGAAGGGACACTGTGTTTCTCTTTTTGCATTTACTTTTGATACACAGTTATTGAATTGAAAGAGTTAATTAATGGATTAGTCATCTGCCAGAAAAGTAATCTGTGACAAATTTCATAATTGAGTAATTGCTTGAATAATTTATTAGACAAAAAATGCTCCAGCTTCTCCGGTGAGAGGATCTACTGCTTTTCTTAGTTTGTATATAATTGTAAACTACGGAAAAGATATAGACAGTAATTTGGGATTGACATTTTTAGCGTATTTTATAGACACAATCAAGTTAATTAATTAAAAAAATGCTCATCAAACTAAATGATAATGGAAAAAAAATAATTAGTTGCTGCTCTACACGACTGTGTATACCCCCGTAATGTGAATGAGGCAGAAACAAGAGCCTGTTGTCTGTAATGGTGCTGTATGTTGCCTGTTGTGCTGTATGCTGGTGGGTTTTCTGGCCACTGTTTTTTTTTTTAGTGTGTAGCATAAATGCACCAGTAGCTCATGTGAATAAATCTCAGGTCAAATAGTTGTTGAAGCAAACTCAACCTCAGAGCGGTGTCTTCGCTCTGACGGCCCACAAATCATCTGGCACTTGATGGCGTACTCCGGTTTGGTGTTTGTAGCGCAAGATTTGATCTGGGCTTTTAAATCAAATGGCCTTTATCTTCTCCACCTCTCCCTTTTAAACAAACAGAAAATATCTCTCCTCTGCAAATAAGTTGTAGGATTTATCCAGCGCGCGGTACGCTGTGATTTGTGATGACAGGGGCTGAATATTACGCTGATACTGTATGGCACAGTAAATCCACCGCCTCATCTCTGCTCCCGCTGTCAAATGTATTCTGAAGTTGTATTTCAGCCATGTCCCCTCAGCACTGAGCTCACAGAATAGAGAAATAATGAGTGCTGTCTAAAGACAATGTCACTATTATTTTAGATCTTCCAAATCTCGGCCTCTCTCTCTCTCTCTTTTTCTCCCTGTGTCCATTTTCTTGGAGGTTTTTCGCCTGCACCTCGTGTCTTCCCCACATTCCTTCGCTGCGTCTCCGGCTCTGTCCCCTCAAAGCAGAGTCACACCGCCCACACTCAGAGTCGATTCGCTTGTCTCTCCACCCCTTTTGTAAGCTGCGCCGTTAAGATTCTGTCATTTGTGAATATGTGCGAAATGTGCACAGGCATCTTGGACGCGGGGTTGCCGTCAGTCCATGTGACGGTTCTTTAGAGAAATTGGGTGGCTCGATGGCAAAGCCAGGAGCAGGCTTACAGATTGGATGCATCATGCCATCTGTTTAGGTGTCATGCACTTGTTTTTGCTCCAGTCACGCAGCACGTCACATATTGATAAGTAATCACAGTCACAGCACAGGGATAAAAGTCTCACATATTGTCTTTTGTGCACATTGGAGTGTCCTCTGCCAAATAACAGCGGTGTGTCTGTTAGGAGAGGACTCAGAGCTGCTCCTCAGACTCCATCACTTAGTTGGTGAGTGATGAGGTTTCCTGCTGCAATGCTCCCTTTTTGTCTTAAATGCTCACTTATCATACTGTTTAGAGACAACACTTCACACAACAGCTGAACACTGTTTAGAGGAATGATCCAGTGATTTATTATTCTATTTCCATACAGTTGGGGGACTCAAAAAGAAAACACATTATAAAAAGAATTAACAAAATCAATGCAGCAGAGGCCAAGACACCCTGACTTTATGTCCGCCTGGGTCAAATTCAAAGAACATAAAGTCAAGTCAAGTCAGTTCTCTTTTATTAATATAGATCCAATTCACAACAAGAGTAATGTCAATGATACTTTACATATAGAGCAGATCTAAACACAGTCTTTATAATATTATTTACAGAGACACAATTCCCACAGTCTCCCACATCCTCCGGTTTCTGTGATGCAACTCAGTAACACCTTTCATTAGATCCTCCCTGACAGATGATTTTTCAAAAAGACATTTAAGTCTCAATTCCAAATTAGAGACTTTGTAAAACTCCCTCCTATAGATTTTTATGTCGTTATGATCATCAGTTATTTTTCAGTTATTCAGATGGCATAAATTTCACAGTTGGCAAACACTGTTTCCTGCCACTTGTTCCGTGTCTGTTTTGATACAAGCTGTAGGAGACAGCAGACATGTAAAAAAAAAAAAGAAAAAAAAAAAAAGAAAGAAAAGCCAGCGCATACTGCGGAAGCATTAATGTGGGAATTATCCTCTGAATTTCAAAATGTGTGCACTAAACTTCATGTGGCATATTTTGCTTTCCCTTGCCGATGGCTTAGAAGTCAGTGAAATTTGACAGGGTTGCATTTAAAGTAGCACAAAGGCAAATAACGACTGCCCAGCTGCCACCGGTTTCCCACAATGTATCAGTTTGAGAATAGAATGCAATTTGTTAAATACATTAACACCTCAGTGAAGGATCTGATGAGGAAATTCATCATTCTGCCAGATGCTGAAGGAGCACCTGATTACTTCTCTGTTACTTGGAGAGGACATATTATTTAGTCATGCATCTGGGAAATACAGCCAAACGTTCTCACTGAGGATCTCACATTTCTCTCTTTCCAATTCCTGTGACTGTGTTTTTTTCAGGATCTGCTCTACCAAATATACATGAATTTAACTTTGGTGTCTCTGTGTTTAGGGCAGATAAAACACTGTGGTTTTATCCTGAAGTGCTGCCTTTTATCTCGCCACGTTTTAATAGAAAATCATTTATTACCAGCTCAACAGTACGCTGTAGCCTTAGCTTGTATCACTCACTTGGCAGGGACACAACATTTTCACAGTCACTTAAATGCTAAATACGACCTTTAAATGGCTACAGTTATTCTATCTCAGAAATGAGTTCTTGGTGAGACTCAAGAAATGTTTGTTTTTGTTCAAATCTCTGCGTATGAATTTAAAACAAAAGACAGCGGCGTATTTTATTTAAATTTGTAACAGAGTAAAATCTCAATGGGAAAAGCGTCATGTGTAAAAACTAGTTACTAGTAGTTCATTTTTGTTGGTTGGTCTCAAACCCAAATGAACACATGCTAACTCGTCAAATGTATGAAAATAAACTGCATCTGGCCTCACTAAGCACTCCCTCAAGCAATCCGATACACTATATGAAAGTGACTTTGAGTGATATCATTCACAGGCACAAACAAAGGTAATTTAGTTCCTGCCTTATTTTGCTTGTTTTAGTGTAACCCAAGGCTATTTAGAATGGATCTATCCAAGTCCCCTAACTTAATCTGCCATTTATAGGCTGAGCGGTGGGGGCTGAGAACAGGCATCAAGCTCTCTGATTGGACAAAAAAGTAACCAAGGAAACCATACTGCTTTAAGTGTTGTAAATTGGTTAAAACTCGTTTACCCGTAATGTGAGTCGCGCGATGGGTGAGGTAAACATGATCAATCAGCAACTCTGTCACAACTCAATTTGTTTAGACACCGAGCTCTGTTCCTGCGATGGCTGCGTTAGCACTGCGTTTTCAGGATGTTTCAAGTAGACTGCACGAGTTCTTTATGGAAATTTGGAACATAATTAAGGAAAGCATTTCAAAGGTAGCCTCATAAATAATGCAAATTCAGTGTTAAATGTCCCTGACAGCCAATGCTGGCGCTGCAGAACGTGAACCTCGAGAAAGGCTGAGCTGGTCTCTCTGGTCATCAGGTGCCTCCCTTGGAGCGCTATAAATTGACAGAAATGGGAGACAGTGCAGAATAGATGAGATAGCTCAAATGAGTAACACTCCCTTTTAATAAGATTCTTCATGTGACACCACTGGGACATAAATAGTGAGCACAACACAAAACATATGAGGCTCAGCCAAAACTGCATGCAGCGTATGGCCTGAGGCGAACGTGGGCCATTTTGTATGCTACTTGTTCCTCATTTTTCACATTTGAGGAGTATTGATAAACCAGATATCAGTTATTGATGCTGTATGAGCACTAATGCATTGAGTCACCGGTGCTCTCAGTGATTTATGATGTTACCGCAGTATGACCAGAGCTCCTGACTGTGAGCTGCCGGACAAAAGATAAAAAACATAAAGGGCTTTATTTGATGCCATCATCCATAATGGTATCAAATAAACCACTAATGTAACTGCATGTTTTTATGATGGTGACATGTGTTGGTCATTCTGCTGTTTGATGCCGCAGGCTGTCAGCAGAGGGCAAATATTGACTAGGATTTTAAAATCCTTTATGATCAGTGTCATTTTAAATTTAAAATGATTTAGAATCAGCATTTAGAAAGAAATAAATATAATGTATGTACCTTTTGACTTTGTCATCATGAAAGATTCAACTTAATATATTTTTCATGATTTACCAAAGGAATCCAAATAATTCTGATTTTAGCAAGTTTTGAAGAAAAGGACTGAACATCTCATTTAATACACTCTTTTTTCCCTCTTAACAAAAAGTAGCTTCACATGTAAAATTTCTTAAACTGAATGATTACAAATGAACATTTTCACAACTGGGCACAAACACCTTTTGCAGTAACTAGTTTACTTGTTCTCATTTTCTTCTCTCAGCTTTCTCTTCTCCAGCCGCTGAATAGCATCATTTGAGCAGTCTTTCACTCACAGAAAAGTAGACAGACCCCTGTCACTGATTACATAATTACCTGCTGCCTTACTTAATCAGACGCTAATTTCATGCAGACGGTGAGCACAAGTTGAATCTAAGGGTACGGCACACATTTCCCCTCAACCCTTGTGTATGTAAATCTGGCCCGGTGTGATACCAACATAAACAGGTGGTAAAAGAAATGTGTTATTTTTCCCGCCTTGCTTTGGACTGGGCTGTGACGTGAAGACTTCATTTGTCTGAGCTTCTCACTTTTACAGCAACCAAAGCGTATCCACTTAACATGTCATTATTACCAGTTCTCTCATGTTTGCTGTGCTCATCTTGGCCTTGGTTCTGCACTGCTCTTTTTTTTTTCTCTCTCCCACTTTTCTTAACTTTTATCGCCACTACACTTTTTCCACACGACTCCGACAGCACGCAAGCAAACTACAGCCTGATTGTCTGCGCTGCACAAACAGCATCCTGATTGGCTTGAGCTTGATTGGCTGAATTATAAAAACTACATACCCAGAACTGCAATAATTAGAAACGTTTGATTAATTAGAGCTTCGTAAATCAAGTAAATGTTTTCCTGATGTAGTTTTCAGATCATTTTACTGCTCAACTGTACCCTCTGTGTGCTGACACACACACACAGAAACGCACACACCGTTCTTGCCTCCCAGGATTTGACCTGTACCTTAAGTTGGGAAGCCCACTAAAAGGCAGATATTTCACCAAGAGTGTGGTTCAGCCTCTCCAAGTGTTGGTTTAGCCCAGAGGTCTGTGACGGATGTGGGTGATGTCTCTGCCCCAGATCTCCAGGACTGTGTCCCCTTTGATATTCTTTGACTCTGGGGCTCGCATAAGCACATTGAGAGAGAAGTCAAGGTCACTCCCACTCTGCCGCTGGAGCCTCATGAATATTATGATTAATCAGAGTCTTTTGGCTCGAATTAATAACAAACCCTGCATTGTTGTGCACGGCCCAAAGATTCAAGGCTAGCTTTTGAGGAACTGTTTGTGTTGCCCTCCTCAGCCCACCCCCATCCCTCTTTTACCCACACGCCCACCCAGCGCTCCCTGATGACACCTCTTACTCAGAACAGAAAACTCGCACTGTAACTGCAGTGTTGGCCTTTGTCTGGGAATAATGTTAGATGTGACAGAGCAAATGGTGAGGTGCATCAGTTCTCAAACAATGAATAGAGTTATTTGAAATGCGATCTTGACGTGAAGAAAACAAACTATCACCTCCTCTTCCTCTCTCATTGTAATATTCCAATTTGTGTGATTTTCAAAATGCCACAACCTAATGCTGTCAAGTTTTAATAAATTCAGGAGCATCTCAGGTATCAAATGTGACACGCAAACAATCAGACTTCATCATAAAGCCAGACAGTGTTTTGCTGTCTTTGTTGATTGTGTCAAAATAACACTAAATAAGGTTTTGTTGTACAGTGGCATTTGCTGTGATAGCAGTGCTGATGATGCATACTCACCTGACACGTGCTTAATATGTTTTCAAACATGATTCATTAAATCAAAAGAGTCACATGCATTTTAATCAGTTCACAAAAGTTTTTAATTGGTGCACTAAAAATAATGTAATTAGAGGTGTGATAAAAAAAAAAGATATGAAACAGATTATTTACTTTTATTTCGATTTGATTTGTTTTACTTCCTGTATTTCCAAATGCCATACTTGTGTAACACAAATAAACAGTGTTGTGGTGGGTTTTTTGGTTTGTTTCCTTCACTACGAGTAAAACTATTGGTGCGGCTAATTATAAGTGTGAATTTGTTTCCCTCTCTTTTTGAAGCTGACATTTCACTTTGTTTGCCATGATGTGGCCAGTTGAGAAGGTCCTGCTCTGCAGAGGGAGGCCACCTCTCTTTACCTGTCACCATGTTACTGGAGTGGAAACAGGTGTCTCATTTGATGTTCTCCAGGCCGTCACTGACTTTTTCTTTCATTTATTTATTTATTTTTGGCTTCAATTCCGCGCATGGACTTCTCAAATTGAGTTGTTCCTCCCACCGGTGCTCTCTGCTGAGTGGCTGACAGCTCCTGGGATGTCGAGGGAAAAGCTTGATGGGCGGCGGACAGACACACATACAGTAGACAGCATTAATCTACCCAGAAGGTCACCATCGCAAATTGTTCGGATAGTTCACATGCAGGTTTTCGCTGTCGACTTGTAAGCTGGAAAACAGAGGAGAAGCAATGATCTCCTGTGTGGCTTTGAATAACGATGGTTTGAATATGTAGGGAAATTGGTGCATTCTTTTTCTCTGCATCTCCCATTAGTATTCATCTTTCCTGCTCTGTGGACTGTGTTAGGTATAAAACCCCAACAATATATAGCTAATCTTAAAATTAACATCTGTTGCACCCCCACTTACACTTTCTCGAGTCTTGCTCGAATGCAGACCTTTACCTCTAATCTTAGATTGTTTTTAGTCCTTTCCCTCTGTGTGAGAAAAGAAAATGGAGAAATGGAATAGTTTGGAAAAAAAACCAACAGCTTTATCACAAATGCTGACCTTTAATTACAAAACCTTTGCAGCGGGAGACCTCAGCTTTTACTTAAGTTGACATTTATAAATACCGAAATGTCCCCGTGAATTGCTTTTTGTTGAAGTCAATGTATTGTTTAGCGAGATAGCATCAGTCCATTTGTCAAATACTGTAACTGTTGGCTCAGGGGGCTGGCAGGGTGTGTGCAGAGGACAATGTATAGCTGGTCTGAACTGTCCATGTATGTGCTGGACAGACCTGTTAGCAAAGGGCCGCTCCTATCAGTCACCGTGGCGATGGAAAGTCGAGATAAAGATGGTACTCTACCCTGCTACTGTGCTTGTGTACCCGGGACAAGAAATCGATACAGCTGGTTTCAGAGACTGTTTTACAGTCAGGGCATCTCTCAGCTTAAATGTTTGTCTGTTTTATTCAATGACACTTCTCTGCAAACTATTACCCACAGGGAGCGGAGAACAAACGTGAAACAAATAAACTAGCCGTCGACCCATCTCTGCATTGTTTGCGCTTACAGATGGAAACTGGATAGTGTGGAAATTTTCTTTACACAGTGTCAAAGCAAAATCTATCACAGCTAAGATCCAAGCCATTATATTACAGCCTCGGAGGAAATATTACTTCTCTGGCTGGCTTGTTTTATCCCTGATCTTTCCGTCCACCCATCATCACAGGGATATGGAGGCATCTGTGGGGACATGCGCCTTCCATTGCCTCTCCCCTGATGAAAGAGGATTTCCCGTCTGATATGCAGTAAAGGTTATCTGGATCGCAGTCATGTTTCTGTATAACATGCACTGCCAAGCAAAAACAGGAAAACATTTCTCCCCCAAAACTCATTTCAGCTTTGCTTTTCATTATTACCACCACGAACATACTGCACTTATGTGACCATAATTCTCTTTTCAGTGAGCACAACACAACTCTGATGCCTTTTGCTCTGAAATGAAAACAAAATCTCTCGGTGATTCCAAGAAACCTTTAGGGTACTCTTTTAGCTCGCCCCCCTCAATGTGGCAAGTACTGTATAGAGGAACATTAGATAGTGGGGAAAAAAATGCTAATAATTGGACGCCTGTACAAACCTTCAGATTACTGCCTTCTCACAACAGAATACTTTTACAGATTTACCACAGCGAGAGTGCAAAAGGATAAATAAAAAATCTGAATAGGATAACGTCTCCCTCTATAATCCAAGGCTTTTGCAAGACATCGATGTGCTTCTGCACTTAGGCAGATTATTCTGGGAAATTATTTGGTGCAATTCCTCAAGCAAATGCATTTGTTTCTGACAGTAGTCCTCATTTGACAATTCAGTGTAAAGAAAGGGAAAAAAAAAAGAGAAAGGAGAAAATGGTGCCTGAGGCTGAGTAGAGCAGACAAGCAACAGCTTCACATCACTCACCTGGATTCAAAAAGGACAGAAATAGCACTAAAAGCACCCACTCTCACTTTGTAACTGTTCCTTTGTTTCCCTGTCTCCCGCGTTAGGCTACCTTCATGGCAGCCCGCACACCCTGTGTCTCATTTCCCAGAAGGCTATTCACCCTCACATTTGAGCCAGAGGTCAGATACAATATCAGTTCACCGTGAGGAACACAGACAAAATTAGCAAAAAAATTTAATCTCGAGGTATAACATAGGTAAATCAGTTATAATATATCATTCAACTTGAATTTGGTGATGCAAAGTTTAATAATGATTTTTTCCTAACATGGATCAGAGGTCTGTGAATGGAGGGTGTAAAGAAGTCTTTGAGACAAACATGTGATTATAGGCTGTATATATGACTGGACTTCTCCATTCTTCGTTACAGTGTGCAAAGCAAAAGTTGGATGAGATGACGAGCAAAATTTAACCTACACTATCCAAGGATCTATGGCAGGGACCAGATTTGTGGGAGGCCAGCAGAGTTTTAAACCTCCAGCTTGTAACGTCCTCGGCACTTTAAATTCGTGAATGGGTATTGGTATTCATATTTCACATTGTATTCTTTGGAAGTGAAATGAATTTAGAAATCTGAAATATAGACTTAAAAGGTTTGAATGATTTGAATGGAAATCCGTGACATTTTCCATTAAGAGAGGCCACAGTCAACGTCAGCACCTCCAGATAAAAGACATGTCTCCGTCAAAATTATGCAAATAAAAGGTAGGTTATAAAAACCTTGTGCTGTCGATTGTAGGACGTTTTGATAAAAGCCAGCATGTGGTGCAGAGTGTGATATGTGAAGAATTATTTATTCTTAAATGACGATAAGATTTATGAGTTTATATTGTAGTATCTCGAGTAAATTTACCTAAAACTGCTGAGAGGTTTTAGAGTGAGAAATAAATAAAGTATGTGATTGCACTGAGGAGAAAAATTATTTTGGGTGAGGGCCAGAACTGGCTCAAGGACAACTATTTTCCAATCTAAGCTACAGTATTGCAACTCAAGAATTAATGGTGTCACCAGTTTCTGATGCATCATCCGTCTTCCTTTCTGCCATATTTTGTATAACGAAATATACGAATTGTAAGTAAATACTTCAGCACCTCCTTCTTTAAAACTTTTGACGTCATCCGAACAGAATTCTTGGTGAAGAGCAGGAAATTAATTACCCGTTTCCTTTAGCACATAAGCCTCATTTAGCCTCGTTACATACCTTCAAATTGCACGTCCGCACGTCGGACTGTGAAAAAGATTTTCACATAATCATCAGTGAACGTCTATATTTATCAATGCTTTTCAGACCCACAAGCTTTGCAAACTGCAGGATTTTGAGTGACTTGAAATCTGGTACAGAAATCTATAGAATCACTGCCATTAGAGAGAAAGAAATGCTCTCTGTAGGTAAAACATCCAAGCTTGAAAGGACTGGATTGAATGCAGAGATGATTATGCTTTTAGCCAAAGTGCGTCACCTTTCAAAGGTATACTCAAGTTAAAAGGACAATAAAATAGAACATATTTCTTGCTGCGACAGATTATCTATCTCCACCGAGTTTCATGTTTCTGTTCGTCCATTTGAACACCAGACTACACGAATTTGTACTTTATGAGCCAATGTGCTAAAACATAAAAAAAACCCTTTCTTTTGACCAAATTCAGTTCATGCAATTAGGTCAAATATCTGGTGATCTTTTTCAGTCAACTCCGTACCAGCATCTGCCGAGACAGTTTTTTTGTCAGCTAAGGACGATTATGAGCCACTGAAGGCTTGACATCGTGCTAGTATTGCAGCCAAGGCAATCACTTGTTGTGACAGGGACAAGGAAGCTCCCTCTGCCTGCAGGAGGCTGATTGATTGGGCAGTCAGCAAGAGGGAAATGTCCTTCACAATGGGCAGAGAAGGACAGGAGGCCCGGGATACTCTCACTCTCCTCCAAGAACTTTGCGTTTTGCTAAACTAATCCCCACTGTTGACATCAAAGAAGTACAGCTGACATGGGAATGAGCTCTGCTGGAAATGCTTCTGTCAAATGAGATGGATGCAAGTGGTCCAGATTCATAAAGTAGTGGCTCCTGCTTTGACTGAGATTTTTTCATACTCCATTCAAAACTGTCTAAATGCAGGGCTTTAGCATCAGTGTGTCTTTCTGCAGATTCAGGCAGGAAGTTGCAGTGCAAGTACTGGATACACACTTGCACTGTGGGGTGGTGTGCAAGATTTTGTCAGTCCATGTATCTTATACTTATACAAAATAATTTGTCACCCCCTGATTTAGCAAAATGTATTGCTTTGTAGAGAAACCCTACTGCCCTCAATTATCATGACAGGAGGAGGACAGTCGTAGTGCAGCTTGAAGAAAAAATTACTTTCCAAAAGCAGACCTCATGTGAAATGAACAAGAATAGTGTTCCTTCAGCTGGCCTCTGTGGTCATTTGCATTTGAACCTTTGCTACCGCGCACCTCCAGATTGTATTAGTCCAGCGTAGACGTCTGTTCTCATCATTCAAAATTCTGTCTAATGTATCTGAACAGAGCAAATTCTTACACCAGCTCTCATTAAAAAGAATGTTAAGTATAATCCTTAGGTAAGTGATTTTTTTATACTCTTTACACCAACTGATCATTAAACCTTTCTTATACATCTTCTTTTTTTTTTTTTGGTCTGTCATTTTTTCAGGTCTATGTCTTATTTCATAGCACATTACACCTCAGGGCTGTTATTAAAAGTCTTAACTCTAATGCAGTACTGAATGTTTGTAGAGCTCCCAGTTTTTGCAGCGTGTTATTTCTCTGAGCCTAGTCATACGAACATTAATTATTACGTTTTCAGAAAGTTCCTAGAAAGAATTTAATATTGTCTGTGTTGCAGCATGTATCATCTCTCCAGACACAAAGAACAAAAATCTGTCTTTTTCCTTTTTTACATTTAGGATATAAATAACAAGCAAAGTACAGATGCAGGAGGGCCTCTCTCAGACATGAAATTCTATCAGCCTCTTTACATTCATCCATTCCAGTGAGGACCTTGTTAAATATTTGCACTGTGCCAAGTCATACAGAGGCATGGCACCATGGCCATTACCAATGAGGAAGGCTCCGCTTTTAAATGTTAATTGCCGTTCCTCACACTTTCTCATTACGCTCATTCTAAATGACGTGCTGTGAGCTCCACTGAAAGTGCTCCCATTTATTCTCAGAATAGTTTTAAAGAACCACACAGTTATGTCGAATCCATACATGTAGCATGAAGTACAAAGGAACTGTTAGTTATTTTGTGTGTCATGCGGATGGAAGGTATATGAAAGTCAGTCCTGTCTTTATTCCACTCGGTAGAGTGAGTTAATGGAGTCAAGCCATGGCCACATGCATAGGTGTGAATGTGGTATGATCTTGTTAGACTTCCTCAAGGATACTGCATTTTTTTGTCAGTAAAATTAACCATCATGCAAGTCAGCTCACAGCTTTCGATTACATTTGCTTGTTTAATATGTGAATACATGTGAATTTCTTGTGGATATCTACACTCATTCAGTAAGGGCTGTATACTGTTGAAATGGACATTACTTGTCTTTAAAACATACAATCCTTCTGAGTTATTTTGTTTTGCTGATATTCAGTTTGTGAATGTGCTCTGATAGTCACCCTCCATCCTTTGCTCTGGAGGTGCTGTTTCTGTCAGACCTCTTTCCTGGCTTTGTTAGTGCTCTCATTAGGTATCCAATTTTATTTCCTCCAAATTCAAGTGACATAAAAATCTGTTGTCTTATGCTTGTCAACAGAACATGGAAACAAATGCAAAGTGCAAATATGCATTTGGTATTTACACGAGCTATATATATATAGTGGAATCAATCATGTAGCATAACGAGAAACCGACTAACCTAAAGTCACATTTGGTTCATATATTAACTGTGAAAGGACATTTCTTTACAGTCAGTGTAATTACAATATTATATTCACTGTTGGAGGGCAAATAATCAGTAATCAATAAACAGTGTAAGATGTTTGCTACATATTCCTACTGACTAATTAAACTTTGTGCAAGTATAGGGATTTAATAAAATCTACTAACAAATATAATATGAATAACAATAAAGAGTATTGTATTTTTACAAAGTCTTTGCAGAGATAAAGATTACTGTTTCAGTCACAGGGACTGAGGCTGTGCACCCTCGTCTGCCAACATGGCTGTTATTCCATGTACTGTAACACCCACTGTCGGAAAGGTCATACCAACCTGATCTTCAATTTAACATGCTGTTCACGCTAATGCTTTGGCTTTCTCCCTCTGTTTTATGTGATGGATACAGACAGTGTCACACTTTGTGTATCTCGTACCAAGAAATCCAAATTCGACAAGGACTGTCAGAAGGAAGTTGAAGCCTTTGAATTATTAGAACAGAGTAGAACAGAAGTAAAAGACGAATTTTCAGCCGGGTCGGATGCTCGGAGTGGGGAGAGACATGCTTCCCTGCCACTTAGTTAAACCAGTTTGCATCATCTCCAAGCGTCCTGTATCAGCTCTGAATGAGCCAACTGAGGATCCCATGCCTGAGGGAGATCACCACTGCATCACCAAAGTCAGCAGCACAGAAAGTGTCATACACTGACACCTCCTGTGATCTTTCAGATGTGTCATGGAGACAGCTCTGATTGGACATTCTCCCTACCAGGTAGCACAGTTCAGCACATGCATATTTATAGGCTGCAGCCTCACTTGCTTTGTATAAGGGTGTGCAGCACAAGGTAAGAGTAATGAGGTTCATTACAGGAATCCTCCCACTTTTCACTACATGTCTTGACCATGTCAGGGTGCACTTTTTAAATCTTTAATAAGTAATTAACCTGGCTGAAATGCTAGAGTTGAAACAGCCTGAAACGGCAGGCCTGCAGTATCTTGCTTGATGCCTTGTTGCCTTGGAAACATTGGATTGGAGGCACCAAGCAGTGGAAAAGATAATGTTGGAGGGAGCATCAGCTCGGTGAGGAGAGAAAAAAAAGTTAATTGGTTTTGAGATTCAACCATAACTGACCAACAGCAGCTTTTGTAAACACAGGATGAGAACGGAAATATTGAAAAAAGTTTTATAATCTGAACTCACTGGAAATAAGGATTGGTTCACGCCATGGACAGGAATATGCTGCCATAGCCTGTGAAGGCTATTTGGAGCGGGAGCTTAAGATTGACACAATGTGCCTATACAATGGGTGGATCTGAGGTCTTGGGGATCTGCAGAGGGAAGTGCGGTCATAACAGAAATCCCCACTACAAAGAGAAGAGGTGAAAAGGCAGTTATTTAACCAGATGCCCCACTCAGCAGAGAGAGGATTAAAATGCACTACTGCTTATCTGGCATAAAGACTTTGACTTTAAAACTGCAGGTTCCCTCAAAAACATGGTGTGAAGGTCAGCCTTTTATTAGATGCCTTTTGTGTGCTAATGAGAATGCAGGGGGATTTATGTGTCATTCCTCTGTTCTTCTGCTCACTTCAAGCTTTAATGTAGCAAAGAAAGAATTACAAGGCGATGAACAAGTGCTTTTTTGTTTTCAACCATTTTGTGGGGTAAAGTGGGTTCTGATTGCAAAGCAAACACGTTGAAAGCCTCTGTAACTGTCCAAGGTTGAAGTGAATAGTTTAAAGTGTGATATATTAATGGTGTGCTCAAGACTTCAGTTCAGATTTTTTATACAGTAGAAAAAACATTGATTTTTTTACAGTAAACCTCACTTGTTTTTTTTCTTTCTTTTTTCTTATATCTTTCACAGAAATATCTCATTTTTTTGTGACTGCAGAACTTCAGGTGTCTTCTGAATAATACGGCCGCAAATTGATTTTTGACTATTTTTAGCACAGGCCCGGTGCAGGTTGGTCTTTTACCTAGATCAGTGGCTTCGCCCACAACACTTGTTATTTCTACACTACACCAGGTGATGCGTGCTGAAACATTGACTTTACACGTTTAGTCACACCTGGTGTTGCCTAGTTGTATAAAATTCACAACAGATAGCCTCACACTCTCCATATTTAATTCAAAGAACACACGTGCCAACTTCTTCATCACACTGTATCTGAATCAAAGTTTAATAAAGGGAGGTGGGCTGCAGCTCAGAGGACAGACAGCCTCTCCTAAAAATTATATTTATGTACTATTAATATGTAATATATGTTTAAAATAAAACACTATAACTTTAATTTTTTGTTTAAATAATTTTTTGATTATATGAATGATTATACTTCTGATGGTCACTGGTGCTATTTGTCCACTGGTAAGCTCTCAGTGGACAAATAGCAGCAGAATGAATGCAGATACACTGTGTGTGTGTGTGTGTGTGTGTGTGTGTATATATATATATATATTTACAATTCAAACATCCTGCAGCATCTGCTTGTCACCTCTCCTCTTTTTTTATATGACATGGCATAGCCATTATTGAACCTGGTGACACTGGGAACAGTGCAATATGAAACCCGAGGCAGCCCTCTGCCATCGTAGCCCCCGGCTCTCATGTCACTGACGGTAGCAAGCTCTTGATCGTGCGGTTCCATGTGATAGTCAGCTATCTCACTCATCGCTTGCATGAGGTATGATCCCATTATGTTGCAGCCACAGCACAGAATCTGGAGTGGCTGTCTTGATGGCACTTTAATCAGTACATCTCACATCTTATCACAACCAGGTATTAAACAACAGTTTGTAGTTGGCTTTGGCTCGTCTCAAAGCTGTCAGATTTAACAGCACTTAAATATCTCACCAAATACCTGCAACGACCTGGAATATTAGTAATAGCAGTCAATGCACTGCTTTTCAAGTACAAGGCAAGTATCTTAACAAAATACACCTAGATCTGGCTGTCTAGGTACATTCAATCATTCTGTTAGGTAATGATACCAAGACCCTGTAAGATTTAAATCAGTTATAATATTAACTATTAATAAGACATGCAGACATGTAGAACAGAATAGCTCATATTAAAAAAAAAACACATGACAAGATAGTAAAAGAGAAGATTCCGAAACCAAAGGTCAAAGGTCAAGTGTACAACTGAGTTTAGATGATGGTTGTGGTGCAAATGGGAAACTGAGAAAGGTAAATTGAATTTGTGCTTTATGCCATGACCTTTTTTTAAAATAAAGTGTAATCATTTGTATTTGAAAAAAGAATTCAAATGTATATTGGGATTTCTTTTCACTTGACACTTAGGTAGTGTAAAGTGAGCATTTAAATGCGCATCTATATATTTCAAGCCAGTGTTTATTTCTGTCAAACTGCGTTTTTAAATTTTTTTTTGACAATGTGTTTGTTTCAGTCTTAATGAAGCCTTTTGCACTTTTCGCAGCTTCTCAGCACACTTCAAAGCCATCAGGTCCTTGGAGTGACATTAGTATTCTGCTCACATGCACAATAGCCTGTAAGCAATGGGCATTGAATTAGAGGAGAGGTTTATGCTGAAGGTATGGCCACAGAACACATTAATCTTTTATTTTTCCGTCGATAATGTGGCACAACTAATGATGAGGGAAAGATTAAACAACGGAGAACATGACATGTTTTACAGTTTTTAACGGTGCACGGATGACAAGGCCACAAAACTGTGTTAGTGGAATTATTTGCTGATGCTGGTTACTATTATTTACAGACAAAGACTAACATTTTTGCAGCACATGCTGTATTCTCTTCCAGCATTTGAGAAATCTAGATGTAAAGTGCAAACAATATATTTTTGTAGTCCCTATTATATTCTATGTTTGAGGTGCACAGTATTAACAAATCATCACACCCTGCTTTATTCTAGCAGTGAATGTTTCACATAACAATAAAGAAACTCAAGCGATAAACACTATTAAGATTTAAGGTTTAGTCACACATATTTGTGCATAAACTCTCTAAAGGGTAGAGGTGAAATAAAAAAAAAACGCCCATGGTTAGGGTCAGTCAGCCCACTAAAATTCCATTCTGCCATGATATTAGGGAAAAAATTAAGCATCAGGGCACAGGCATATATAAGCTGAATAAAGGTTTTAAAACAGGCCACGTTGGCACACACAGCTCACAGGGCAGGAGCACGTGCCCTCGTGTCAGTGTTGGCACGATTCTTTGAATGAAAATCAGCGTAGTCTTGCCACAAGACACCTTTTCGTTCGAGCGCAAGTGTGAGCCCTTGAACGTAATCAGAGTCCAGTAGAACGTTTCTTGCAGAGGGTTGTGCTGAGTGGAAATCTACTTAATGTGCTCTTGTTTGCCACTAAATAGCAGATTAACCCCAGAGGCTTAAGGTAGCCTGCAGCTGGTGTATTGGAACAAGGTGTCTACAGGGACCCTTCTTTCTGTCTCTGTCTTGTTCTTTTTGATCTAATCTGAATTACCAGAAAGAGGGATTTTACACAAAAAGTCAGCGATAGTCAAGTTATCAGACGAAAAACACACAAAGGTGGATGAGGCTTAAGGAAAGACACCATTTTAGATGTTGACATGGTTCATTTAAAAGCCCACAATGATTTTGACAACTTCATACCAATGCTTAGAGCTACAACATGTAAAATGTGAAGCCAAAAAATATTTTTTTTAAAGCTTTCTTACAGCAAGATTAGGAGACTGATACAACTGTCATGTCTGTATGTGAAATATAAAGATACAGCCAGAAGCTGTTATCTTAGTTTTGCATAAAGCTCAAAATGAATGTGTATCTTGTTTGTTCAATTTATCCCCAAACCAAAGCACTGAAACAAACATGATTTGGTGTCATGTGCCAGACTGTGCCTGGTCAGGAAATAGTCCCTCATTGCACTTCTTGTGAAACAACAGTGTGCCTTTTTTACACTGCAGTTTTTGTACATAGATGTTTACCCTGTCTTTATGGTAAGCTATGCTAACTGCCTTCAAATATATGGAAACCAGGCGGTGGTTTCAGTCATCTCATTTAACTTATGACCATAAAGCATGTTGGTTCCTTATGTTTAGCATGTTTATGTTTTTATTCCTTCAGCGACCATTGAACAGCTCTCAGTCAGCAATAACGATAAATCCTCTACATGTACAAATGATGTTCGAGATGTCCAAGATAACGGCCAAATATATTCCAGTGTTGGTTCTGTCTTAATAGTGATCAGAAAAGAGGGCTGTAATGCTCCTTCATTGCTGCTAATGATAATGGAAGCGGAGGGTCAAAACCAGCCGAACGCTGCCCTAAAAACCTAATTGAGATTCATTAGGTTCTGTACACTGACTGCTGTCAATGTCAGCCTCGGGGCAAGTCACTCATTTATAAACATGTTTACAGTAGGTGGTATATGCTTTGTTGTACAGTTCAGTGTTGAATGCCCTTAGGTTACTGTCGCATACTGAAACATCGGGAAGGTCTCTGTAAACATCGTTGGGATAATTGTCTGAATATGACAAGGCTCACTGCACCATCTGACACCGAGTTTTCAACATCAATTTATCCTTCATCACAAAGCCTCTGTTGGTGTTTTTTTCTTTTCTTTTCTTTTTTACAACATCATTTTTCATGTGCCATTTTCCTGATAGATCTTCCTTCATATAGCCCTTTTTTACTAGAAACGTGCTGCCTAAAATGAGAGCTCCAAAGTCCCGCAATGTGTCTTATGAGAGCACAAAAGCATATGGGGGAGTATTAGAGGCCCTCTGAGGTTGGGGAGAAAATTGGCCATTTGTCTGTCACATTCGGCCCATTCTCCCATTACCTGTACAGACCCATTACAAGCTACAACTGTAATAACTCCTCATGATCTATGACTGCGATGTGGCAACTGGTGAGACACGTGAACCCCGTGCAGGACTTAGGTTTATGCTTATGTATATACTCCCGATGTGGGTTTTAAAGCTTTGTTTATTTTCTTTTTAAAGGCACAGTTTGTTTTCTGCTTGATCCCCAAATGACTTAAATTCTTAATGTCCGTGTTTTCAACTGCACTGTAGTCTTGCCTCCAGAGATTATAATGCCAATGACATATTCAAAACCCCAGAACTCATTCCTTCTGCTCAACAGTTTCCATCCCCTTTCAAGTCCTTGCTACAGAAGGGGAGCTCAAGCAGAAAGGATTTGCCCTATCCTAGTATTGTACCTGCTGTAAATGATAGATTTAGAGAGAGGCAGGAAAACGGCAAAAAAATAATAATCTCCTTGACATAAGACATGACAAGTGAATAGGCATAAAAAAGAAACCAAGCACACAGAAAATTGGATTTTCAAGAGTGCCTTGTCTCACAAAAAATGACCAGTCAGAGGGTGTTAGTGAGGCAGACTGGCTTTCATTAGCCTAGTCATTTGGCATCACTGAACCATGAAGATGGTTAAGTGATATTATGTTAACCTCTTGTTTTACATCTAAAGTTGAGATTAAATGTAATTAGGTGGCTTTTGTACTTCCCACATAGTCCTCTGGGTAATTGATGGCTGACTGAAGTCATTTACTGACTGTCTGCACTATTGTTCTGATCTCTGCTGTCTGCCATTTTTACAATGATTGACCAAGACCTCAGACATCAGCTAGTTTGCCAAGGCTTTGACTTTCACTGTGGCCACATCAAAAGGGAAATGGTGTGTTCCGTTTAGCAATTTATGGTATCTCTGTCCTATTTTTAGGCCGGGGTTGGCTGAAAAGATGTGATGAATGTTGAATTCCTCTATACTGGTGAAAATCTTCTAATGTACAGAGAAAAGTGGAGCCGAACATTGGAGCGCTGCACCCTATGTATGGGTCTGTTTGACCTTTAAGATATAATTGATGGATCAGATTCTGGTGGCCTTTTTACCAGAAACATTTACTGTGGCAGCAGGAAGTATTTTTACAAGAAAGTACATATTACAATAGGGCTGCAATGCAGTTTTGCCATAAATCTCAAATAGGCTACACATTATCATTTTGAACACACTGAAAAAGCTGCTTGTGTGCTAGTGGCTGAATTTTTCAGTGGGCTTAAAGAATGACTTTTTATTCAGATAGAGTTGTTTTACAAATATACACTACCTCCCAACAGGACTATATGTATATTAAAAAACAGGAGGTCAAGAGATAAAGATTTTAGGGTTATGTGAAAACTAAAAATCATCCACTCCTTCATGTATCTCGACAACTGTTCTGCCAATCGACTTCACACTTGGCACTGGTGCGTTTCTGAGTACTCAAGGAAGTGTTATTTGGATACGAGCGGAAACATTGTCCCGCACAGCAGCAGAGCCCACACAGTTCTGTACCCACCACTTCAGACTTCTGCATGTGTGAGTTCAAACAACAGATGAAAAATGATATTTCAAATAGAGTCTAAACAATTAGTCAGACACGTTGAACAGGCACGGCGCTTATTTGTCCAATTTCTGAATTGTCCTCTCACTAGCAATTGTCTGGCTTCCGAATCCAGATGGAAAAAAAGGTAGAGTTGATATCAAATATTGAATCTGAGTCTCTAAGCAATAGGCAACTGATGCAGAGTGTTTTTAGATATCGTTCTCTCCTAGATTTTGTCTTTCATACTACATCCAATGTGCCTTACTTGTCTGAAGAGGTTGTAGCTTTATACAGCCTGAAATTAAGGAAATAAAAAACAAAAAACATCATATAATTTTTTTGTCACATATAATTTCCACCTAAAACTTTAGCTACAATAATCAAAGATAAGGCAACAAACCTCAGTACCCAAAAATAGTGACCCAATGTTATTTAAATAATTACCAATTTATATATATATATATATATATATATATATATATATATATATATATATGTAATTTTTGCTGAACTTATAATTGCAATCTAATTCTCTGGTGAAAATACTGCTGCATTTAAGG
>JBAJHX010000043.1:16761982-16804249 GCA_037176925.1 Amniataba percoides | reverse complement strand
ATATATATATATATATATATATATATGTAATTTTTGCTGAAATTATAATTGCAATCTAATTCTCTGGTGAAAATACTGCTGCATTTAAGGAACATTGCATGGGGATCGACACACACAGGAGCACAACCATAACTGAATGTAACGCTTGCACAGTATTGCATTTGGTCAATGTAAGTCAAGAGCCCTTTGTTTTCTGGACATAGCAGTGGTCACATTTTCTAAGATGTAATTGGCTCATGTTCAAGGATCTTTCTGGTTTATTAGTTTTAGATGTTTCTTTCTAGACTCAAATTACTGGAGGGGAAGTAATGGTCTACTTTTTCAGGCTTGTCAGGCAGCTGGCTGTTTGTATAATCAGAAGGGAAATACAGAGCTGGTTCCGCTGTCATCAAACTTAACTTAAACGTGAAACTGTAGTTACATTTTGCCCCGTCCAAGTAGTTGTTTTGACCCTTTAGGGATTGTATCAGGGCATGATGGGATCAGTGCATCAGTGACTGAGTTTTGTTGATCAAAGCTTTTAATTTTATGCAAGCCTCAGAGTGGCCAAAGAAAGAAAATCAAAACATTTCGAGGCCACATTTTTGTAAAGTGCTCGAAATGAATTTGCGTGCACAGTAGATGACCTTTATTCATATTTTGATTAATTAATTTGTACATTTTGAGTGATTTGTGCATATTATAATTAATTCATTACATTGTTTTTATGAATAGCTTAAGAGATAAGTGCAACACAACAGACCAGAAAGGCAACGCGACAGACCAACCTTTCTCCCCCAAGCATGAAGTGCACTGTACCTAATTGCCTTTTACTAACAATAATCCCTTGCAAAGTAAGTGTTGTCAACATGTCTTGATAACTCATCCCCAAGCTAAAGTAAAGCTTAATTATGGCGTCTCTATCCATAGCTATCACGAGGACGAGTGCCCTAAGCAGGTAGAAGCTGGAAAGAATGGCTTATCCTTGTGCAAAACATACAAAGAAATTCAATCACACACATGTACTAGCAACTTGAGTGCTCATTTTAGTCAAATGTAGCCTTGAAATTTTTTTCTCAATGACGGCTCCATACTTAACAGCTGCTGTAACTTATTGTTGTATTAATATATTCACATTGAATCATGATAGAGTTTCATCTAAGAAAATAGTGTCTGTCAGTTTCCTGTTGTAATTACTGCCCCGTTGTTTGATGAATTTTGATTAACTTTAGCAAACATTCATGGTTTCCAGACGATGAATCCTTATTTCTGGTGTTCCCCTCACTTTCCCTCTGGCACCACCATGAGAAATGTCTCAACAATTATTGGATGGATTGATACAGACGTTCCCTTCCAGATGTTCCCCTCAGGATTAACTAGTCACTCTGATGACCCTTTAAATTTCCATCCAGTCCATCCACTTAATATTACTGTTTATGACCAAATACTTGCAAAACAAATGAAATTCCCATGAACCTCAGCTGTACATGTTTACATAGGTACTGCTAATAAGCACCTTCGCAAGCTAGCATGCTAAACTCAGCTGGTGCACAGGGTAAACGGTTGTTTTATATCAGTCTGTTAATATCATCACTTAAGCATGTCTTAGCATGCTGATGTTAGCTTTTGGCTCGTAGCACCGCAGTGCAGTGCAGCCTCACAGATCTTGCATGACTGCAGACTGTAAAATGTTTTTATATATCAGATGTAGCTTTTTTTTTTTTTTTTAACTGGTCTTTAGTTGCTCCACTTTCGTGAATGTGACCTCAGAGCCGACACAGTCTGTAGTAACAGAATACATTCAGCATTTCAGTGGCTGCTGGCTAATCTTTCCTCCAACGCTTCTGCTCTGCTGGATGATGATGACGACGACGACGATGATGATGATGATGATGAGAGTAGCTTTGGGCTAGAGAGGCAGATGGGCCCTCATCCTCCCTCCCGCCCGCCGCTGGTCTGACCTCCGCGTCCCTTGAAAGCATGATACCTGTGAATACCCTGATTATGGCCAGGCCGGTCTGCACAGGCTCCCGGACCCCTCACTGTGCAGGTGAGTGTTGAGGCAGTAGAGTGGACATGATTGACTCTCACTGCAAACCCTGTCAGAAAGCTGCATTCCAGCAGGGAAAGACAGAGAGACAGAGGGAACGGGAGATGAGGGGGGAAAGAGAGCAAACCCCCCCCCCCCCCCCTGCATTTCCTGGCTAATTAAGTGTTATTATCCTGCACAACAGGACGTACCTGAGAAATAATTGGCCACAGCGACAGCTAAATGTTCCAATGTGGAGGTGAAGCCAAAAGCACTGTAAAAGGTCACATGCCATTATGCATTGTGCTGATATTATTAGTGCTGCAGTCTGTCAAAAGACCTACCATTAATTCATAGGCAAAATACTTCCCAGATTAAAAACATTCCCCTTCCTTTGATTTAAAGTCAATCTTGTTTGAGAGAGAAAATTAGATTTTTTTTGTGATTTTTGACCTGTTAGTCAAAGAGACTGTCCCCCCTAATTTTGGGTTTTATATCCACTTACCTTCTGAGGATCATATCTCTTTTGTAGTGCTAATGTCAAAAGCATACATTTTAGAAATGATAAATACATATATATATGCACATAAATGAACACCTATGTCTACACATAATCTAGGGCAGCAGGCGCAGCCAACAGTGTGTCAGGGTGTGCTGAGAATATATTTTCCTTTATAACAATATTAGTCATTGTACAGATTCATCCATTCATTATCTATACCTGCTTTTATCCTGACACACAGGGTCGCAGGGTGTGCTGGAGCCTATCTCAGCTGTCATTGGTTAGTCAGTCACAGGACTGACAGAAAGACAGACAAATCACTCACATTACAAATCTGTAAATCAGCTGCTATGTTCAGTCGCTGTCCTGGTATGTTTGCTATATAAGACTTTGTGAGCTCTTCTCCCAGGTAAGAAAATGAAAAAAGACAATGACAGTTTATTTTATATCAGGGCATTTCAGTGGTATTTAAGTTCAGTTTTTAATTAATTTGTAGTCGTTTGAGGAAAAAAAGGTGAGCAAAGAGGCTATCTTGATTAACATCAATGTACTTTCAAATTACAAAGCCTCTGATCTGAACATATGGCACAATTTATAAGCCTGCAGCTATTTATTCCATTTAGTTTTCATGCTAGAATGACTGCTTAGAGTCCAGCTGTGTGGCAAAACCTTGTTGGAATAAATGTCAACAAAGCACAGTGCGCAAACCTCAAACCAGCCAAACAACAGAACAAAATCCTGCATTCCTCCAATGGCAAATCAGTAATTACTTCAGATTTGCAGTTTAAAAAAATCACAATAAAAGTGAGATTATGTGGTGATGACACAGCTAAAAATGAACAATGTGTCTGTTTGTTTCTAAAACAGAAGTGGTGTGACATTTTTTAGACAGCCAGGCCTCTGACCTGTCGGGGACTCCAGTTTCTTTTCTGCTGTCAGGTCTTTGCTCTGACTCACATCCCTGCGTTGACTTTATATGTGAGGCTTTGTGACTGTAAAATGTGATTACGACACATTTTCAGTGCAGTGAAAAGTCAGCCTGAACAAAGACTTAAGCAATTAAAATGTTCTGATATGGCTGTATGAGGCTGAGACTGACAATGAGATAAAACTGCGCTGGATTACGTAGATGCAATCCCTGGAGTTTGTGAACGTGAATCCAGCACAGGCAAAGAAATCCACCACCACCTGTATGAAATACCATATTGAGACGTAATAAATTACATTCAACACAAATACATTCAATAACTATTGCCATACCATAACAAAAATAGTTTGATTTTCTGGAAAATCTTAAGGATTCTAACTGTAATTTCACAATTAGAGCCACAAAATAATGAGTAGACAAGATCAGAAGATGTTGCGGTTGTGCATTTGTGCCTCTTTGATAATGAAGTATCAGAGGTGTTGTTGTCTCTTAAAGCCACCTATTCTTCTTCCTCTACCATATGCTGTTTGTGTAAAGGACTGTTAACCTTGGCAACTAGCCCACCCTCGCAGTTTAGTGTCGTCCTTCTTCACACACACATTGTTGTATCAAAACTCTTTGATGCTGGAGCCTGATGAATTTATTGTTGGTTATGGTCGTGTATGATTTGTGTGTCGTGTGTGATATTAATGTAGCATTGCTGTCACAGGGGAGCTTTAGTCATTACTGAAGCAATATTTCAAATATTTTATCCAAACACAGACCTGAGTAAACAATAATACATTGCAAGAAGGTTCTCAAGGTACAGTAGAGACCGTTTACAGTATTGTAACAGTGACACATGTTGTTTCAACCAGTGTTTCATTATGCCTCTGACTTGACGTGTTTTTTCTTTTTTCCTGGTGCAAGCTGAGGGTCTTACCTCCACTTATTGTATAGGTATGATATCTGGCTGGTGAACCAACATTCACGTGTACCTTGGAAACATTTATACCAGTGTTATTCATTTCTTGTGTACCTTATTTAGTGGTCACATGTGACAGACTTGCTCATCCATCCCTATAGTCCATTATCCACGCTAGTTTGGCAGTGCCCAGCTATGAGCCACGCTTACCCCAAATACTCACCTGCATTCATAAACTATTCACTTTTCTTCACAGGAAATTTTTTACTACAGTTATTTTCAGTTATTCTTTATATTTTACTGACAGTTATTTTCTCCATGTTTCAATAAGAAAGCCAAAGACATTTCTTTTTCACAGCAGACAGTTTGAGTTGTCATAGCAGGAAAATCATCAAAGTGTCACTAATAACATTAATCATGGCTCCGCTCTATTTGAATGTTCCAGTAAGCCATGACAGTGTGACAACGAGCAGCTAAATGGAATTCAGCCATCTTTAATGTCATTATTTACACCTGTGTTTTTCCCACTGTGACATGTCAAAGTGCGTTTCCCTATTAATGAAAAATGTGGGGAATGGTTTCGAAATAAACCATAATGAGACGGTTGAAAAGTTGCCTTATTTTTCACAAGAGATGACAGATTAGCTGACATATCAGCTAACAAATATGGATTTTTCAATCAGGTAATAAGGTTCTATTAACCAAATAATTATCAACGCTTTCTGAAGATTATCTGGAGAAAAACAAACAAACAGTGTGCAGTCACCTTAAAGTGATGCTGCCCTTTAAAGTGAGTACTATACAGTATTTATACAGTAAAGGCCAAATGATACACAGTGAAGTTTAAATATTCCCTAATCAGGAAAATGAGGAAGTAAGTCCCTGTGAGACTGTAGAGTGAGACTCTTTGTTCCTGCTGCGAGCAAGTGTAACATGAATTAATCAGCAACTAGTGGCACAGTGTGTTGTTATTTCACAGAGAGCTTTGATGAACTGAGGGGGCCTTGGCAATACTTTTAATACAAAGGATTATTGCTTTCTTTATCTGTGCTTCACAGAACAAAATAAGAATCGATGCACATTCATAAATGGACCGAACAATATGAGGTCTTGTCAGATAACTCAACATCATGCCGTGAATAGCCAGATTTTGTTATGAACAACTGACCTAAAGTAGGGTATTAGCCGCAGACATAATAAGCAGGACCCTTCTCCAGAGTTTGCACAGAGCAGATGGCCGATGTGAAAGCTTACCAAATAGCATAAAATTGATCTGTCTCTATTTGCGATTGCACAAATTCCATTATTGGGTGACCGTTTTGCAATATTTATACTTTTCACCTCTCCATGCCCCTGCTGTAATTGCCCCCCTCAGCCCCTGCCGAGCCTCTTTGTCAGCCAATCATTCACCTGATGCTAATGACCGCGTGCCATCTCTACTGTCCCTCAGATATCATGCCTGAAGACTGATGTATTGATCGGGTGAGATTGATCAGGGCAGAGATGATACAGCAACATTACATGATTTATTCAGGCTCTAATATCTTGAGTCAGGGCTGCCCTCTGGGACTTGGCTGTCTAGGCCCTCTGTACTTTCATCATCCATCCGAGCATCAGGCCCTTTTTTACAAACTACAGCTTCAGTCTCTCCAGAAGCAAGAGGCAGTGACATTCTCCACTTAGCGGTGAGACTGACTGTTTAAACAGATCCCAACACAGTTTGGTGCTTTTTATATTCATTATGATGTCCACGGAAGGCTGTTTTTTCTTCTCTGCCTCTCACTTTATGAAACAGCCACATGATTAGCATTCTAGAGATGGAAAAATTTAAAGCAATCGAATATGCAGTTTTCCATTTCTCAAAAACAAGACTTAACCAAAACAAGACAATCTTGCCTCTCAAAATAACATATTAGTATTCATCAGCTGGAAAAGCTAATTTATGATGCATTAGACATGCTCACTACATGTGCATGCTGCACTTAGAGCACTTATGCTATTTGTTTACAAAATCTCACAAACCCACAGTACACAGAATCACCAACTGTCTCCCAGCGGCAAGCAGAGAGTTTGTTCAGGCTTCAGCGGGGCAGTGAGGCAGGCTGTTCTGCACAGCTGACAGTAAATAGTTTCAGGTTGGCGCTCAAAAAAAAAAAAAAAAAGATGACCACATGATGCCAAAGGCTCCTCAGTCAATTTAATGAGCAGCTGACACAAGTGTAAACGTTTTTCGCCCGTGACCTTCATCTGTGTACCAGGATGCACCTTTTATTCCCGCCTCTAAATCACAGCCAGCACACTTTATACCCACACATTGCAGTCACACTGACGCTACAGTTATATCAGAGGTTGAAAAATCAAATATAAATACATGGACAATATAATAACGCTTCCCAGTTTTAAAGGGCCACTCCAGTTTTTAACACATAAAGTTCAGATGAGACGTTATGATGAGCACTACTCTGTCTGTGTCTAACGTTCTCTATAGCTGTGGAGGAGCTCTCGAAAGTTGCATCTCATTTTGGGCTTTTAGACCACATGTGGTTGTTTTGTTTTTACAGAAAGTCTGTGATACAAAGAGGATGTGTGGAGATTTAAAAATGAGGATTTACCAGACAGGGGCAGTCTGATGAAAGATGCTGCTGAGTTACATTACATGAAATGTGCTTCGCTGTTTTTGCAGTTTGATTGTGCCTGAAAGTCAGGATAGCTTAATGTCAGCTGCTTTTTTCAGTTTTCTGAAAAAATAATCCCCCTTTAACTTCAAGTGCCAGGGATAAATTATTAGCAAATAACTACATATGTTTCCATTGGACAAACACAGTGTGTTTGTCGGGAAGAAAAAGTTTTTAAAATGTATTTTAACGTATGTACATTGACAATTAAATAGAATATTTTACATTTGCAAACAATACAACATAAAAGGTAGGTTTAATTATCGCTCTAGGAACCTTGGCCGGAAACTGTATGTTTCCTTAAAATTATAAATAAGAACGAAAATAAAGGTCCTCATTTAAACCTTCTGTAAACATTGCATCTAATTTATTAATCCATATTTCATCTTTAAGTGGTGATTCGTCAACATTATGTTTTAATGTAATTTCTTCAGGCGGCACAGTGGTGTAGTGGTTAGCACTGTCGCCTCACAGCAAGAGGGTTCTGGGTTCGACTCCCAGTTGAGGCAGGCCCTTCTGTGTGGAGTTTGCATGTTCTCCCTGTGTCTGCGTGGGTTCTCTCCGGGTACTCCGGCTTCCTCCCACCATCCAAAAAGTTGAATTGGCAACTCTAAATTGGCCTTAGTGTGAAAAATGGATGGATGGATGTAATTTCTTCAGTTATTTGGTAGGCAAAGCAGTCATTGATCAACAGAAGGAAGAACTGTAAATTCTTCCGTTGATACACCCTCAAAAAGGAATTATAAAATCTTAGTTAATTGTCTTACAGTATTAAGAAACTGTCTTTTACTACGGATCATTTAATTACCTACGTCTACGATTTCTACTCCTCTGGTCTCTTTTTTTCCTCCCCTGAACCTTTCTTTTTCAGACAACGCTTATTTATGCCATAGTTTATAAAATGTCACAGTCCTAATGAACGAGAAACCTCCCAGTGGCTTTTGGAGGATTTGTTCAGGCTTCAGCGGGCCAGTGGCGCAGGCTGCTCGACACAGCTGGCAGGGGAGTGCGCCCTGTTGCTCTGGGGGGCTTTAGGGCAGGTGAGCTTCTGTCAGAGTAGAGGATGGGTCGGGCCCATGATGCGTGTGGCATGTTGTTGGTGCAGCCGACGGGGAGGAGAGGAGGGTCAGCGGTACCTCCCAGCCCTCCCATCCTGCCCCCCCCCCCCACCTCCATTCCATCTGTCCCGCACTGACATGGTGTGAGCAGACTAACAAGTCAGCATCTGTCCAGTAACTAGATATCCCTGCTCCACATCAAGATATCAAATGCTAACAGGTATATGATGATAACAGTATAGGCCCATCAGTGTAATCACATGCTCTAATGTGAAGTACTCAAACAATAAACAATAATTACTAGACTGTTCTGCATTGGATTATGTTAAAGATCTGTACAGTTCAGCTTGCCACACAGAAAATGTATAGAAAATGTAAATCACACCAAATAAAGGCGAACTTATATCATGACATTTACAATAGTGTAAAAGTTGTATATGTAAATGTATATATATGTTAAGAGAATATAGTAAATAGCACACTAAAATAAAATATCCAAATATAAAATGGAATATACCTAGAAATACATACAGATAGAAATATAATACTGTTTAGGCAGATTTGCAAGAGTGATATAATGCAGGCACAAATTAAGCATCTATGAAATTATTGTTGTCAGTTGATTTAAAGTTTTAATCAAATTAATTACGTAACATGCTAATTAATTAATCAAATTCATTATAATTAATCTCATATATCAGCATTTGTTTGAAAAGCCCCCAGATTAAGATTTTTTCTGTTCAAATACATAATTGGGGTACATGAGTGAAGCACTGCATATGTTATGATATGTTAGCTTAGTTAATGTTCATCTCCTTTCTCTGTTCCAACTCTACATTCAGTTCCTGAAAAGCAGTTGCCTCCAAAACTACCTAATTTTGATTGACAGCTGTCAGTCACCACATAGCAACCTTTTTTTCTAGCATCAAATAACAAATTATAAACAAACTAGCACGGACAACACGGAGGGGCGGGACTTATAACTTGAACCCACCCAGCCACTAGGGGGCAATTGAGATGTTTTGACTTCACTTTTGAGGAGCGGTCATGTCATCTATGTCTAGTCTGCTAGTAACCAGTTAGTATAACAGTGGCAGCATCATTATCAAAAAGGTGCATGTGAAGTGAAGTATTATCATGTGAAGTGAAGTTATATAATGAGCTTGTGAGCTCAAGAGTTCATAGGTCTTATAGGAACATTGTTCTGTGGTGTTGGTGGAATAGTTTTGTGGCTGGTGTGGTTGGGATCTTTAAGAATCCTGTTGGCCTTTTTCCCACACTTCAGGGTGTACTGGTCCTCCATCGATGGCAGTGCCATCCTGGTAAAGGTGACAGTGCGGTGAGGATATCCTCTGTGGTGCACCTGTGGATGTTGCACAGTATCCTGGAGTCCGTGATGAGCCTCTGCATCCTGCCGCAGAAGGAGCTCCATTGTCTTGCCGTCTTCAAGATGGAGCCTGTGTGTTGAGTTCAGGTCAGGTCCTTGCTGATGTGAACCCAAAGTTGCTGACTCTCTGTATAATGATGCTGGTGGCCATGCAGTAATGAATGAACAGTGAGTACAGGAGAGGACTGAGCACACAGTCCTCGGGGGCACCAGTGTTCAGAGTGAGGGTGGCGGATGTGGTGCGACCTGTTCACACAGCCTGAGGTCTGCCCGTCAGGAGGTTCAGGATCCAGTCACAGAAGTTGGTGTTGAGCACAAGGTCTCTGCGCTTGGTGACGAGCTTGGAGGACACAGCGCTCAAATGTAGTCAATGAACAGCATTCTCATATATACTGTATGTCCCTCTGGTCCATATGGTATGTGGGGTGAGGGCAATAGCATCATAAGTTGGCCTTGAGGCAAACTGGACTGGTTCCAGTGCATCTTGGGAGAGGAGGTGCTGAATGTTTTGAGTAACCACTCAAAACTTGTAAGGTGATATAGATTATATTATGCTGAAATAAAGTCATGGTAAAGACTTTTTCAGCACACTTCACTCCCAAGGGTTAAAAAGTGTTCTACATTTTACATTTGTTGTGTACATTACAGGTGGGCAAGGTTTCTTCTTGTTTTTTTTCATCATGTCTATTCTGACCATCTGTAGAACACCTGATATGCTTGTAATATCTCGGGTTGGCATTGTCAAAATCCTTGGCCACAACAAAAGCAGCCTCTGGCTGTAAGGTCTTTGTCCTAGAGACCAATTCATATTACAATATATCACATTTTCTGCAGAGGTGTATTGCTAGCAGGGGTAAACAGCTAACTGTGTTGCTACAAAGTTTAATAATACCCTATCCAGTTATTTTAAATTAATTATCGTGCTGAGAGAAATTAAAAACAACAATTAGGGTTTTAGGGGAGTCCTGCACTAGTGTATGTAACTAAGCTAAGGGTCAGCCCATTTGGTCAGTGAGGTGCAAACCAAAACTAAACCACCCTGTGACTGCAGTGCTATTGACAGTCGCTCACTATGAAACATAATAATTAAATGACCAGTGTGTAGGATTCAGGGGGATCTATTAGCACAAAAGGAACACATTACCCATAACTATGTTTTCGTTGGTGTATAATCATCCAAAACTGAGAACCACAGTGTTTTCTTCAGCCAAGACTGAGTCCTTCATATCCAGGGAGCTTTCACTGAACCCACCATGTTGGACAGCCATGTTTCTCCAGTCAGAGCTGTTAGTTGGCTGATTTCAATGGGCAAACTGTTCCCCCCTTGCTCTACAATGTTTGATAGACTAGGATATTAACTATTTGACTGTCTGTATTTAGCACACAGACATGACATTAATATCAATGTTCTTATGTCATTCTCAAAAAATATCTTAACTCCTTTCAGTAGAATAAAAAAACACTCAGGAAGGAGGAGGTGACAGGCCACCCTACATCACCTCCTGCTTCCAAACTGTGAGAATAAAATAAAATTCAGTGTATATCGTCTGCCAGCCTTGTTCCTTCTCTTCAGTGCCCCCCTTGTCCAACTGCAGCCTGCTCAGAAAACCTGACACCATGAACTCTGAAAAGAGGACTGAGAGTGTGTGTTTTATTAAGAGGCTGTTAGAAAGTAAGGTCATTTATTATTTACAGTGAACTACATATATTGTAGATGTTTCGCATGAATGCTTTTTTGGCCCAAAAAGATTCAACTGGTGACATTTAGCTTTAGTTCCACTTGCTTATGGGAAAGAGGGAATTTCTTTCATTTTTCATGCGGGGGTCAGTTTAGAGAACAAAAAATGCACTTTAGAAGGAGGAAGCTTTGCTGCTGTGACCTTCAGCTATAAAGGCAGATCCCTGCTATTTTGCAAGTCGATTATTGGGTGCCCTTTGTCAACAGGCAACTTTTTTTTAAATTCAACATTTCAATCAATAAGTTTGAATTTTCTTCCATTTCTTTTGTTCCCATGGGAATATAGTTTCCAGTTATTCTGGATAAATCATTGACATACATCTTGTGACAGGAATAAGACAAGTTGATTCCAAATTCAGACCTCTTTCTGTTCTGACACATTTTTCAAGCCTCTGGAGAAGTTATGGCATATGCCAATCTTTTTAGCTCCAGCAAATGACACTGGTCACATTGACTGTTGAACTTTTTTTTTCTCTGTTTTGCATATAAATATTGAGGGTGTGTGAGTAATATGTTGCATTGTTGCATAAAGCAGCATGCTGCGTGTGGACTTGAAGGGAAGTGATCCTCAGGGCTATGAAAAAATCACTGAACCCTGCTCTTTGCACTCATGTGCAAAGCATGGCAATTCCTCAGTCCACTGCACAAGCTTCCCATATTTTTCTCTTCCCTTTGAGCAGTGTGTTCTTACATATACAGAAAAATGAGTACCCATATGGTCCTTCAGAAGATAGTACAACTTTAATAATGAGAGCTCTCATTGGGCACTTGAACCTCTGACTTTCATCTACTATTATAACATGGTAGCAGAATTTGTGCTCGCAAAGGCTGAACTAAGCTACTGAACCACACCATGTCCAATCTCAGCATTAATGCAAGCTGATATGTTACCTAGCAAGCCACACCAGTCATTTCAGCATTTTCATAGTGATGAAAGCTACAGTAAAACTCAAGTGTTCTGAATTTGCAATGAAGTGGTGAGTGAATGCCTCCAAATTCCCCTCTGCAGTTTCACAGCAGAATCAGCCTAATCCAAAATCCCAAATGAACAGCACGAGCACAACTGCGGTTCACTTTGATCATTCTGTCTCACCGTGTGTGCAGTCATTTTGTTTCACCAGGCCTTATCATATATATATATACAAAATTCCTCTTCCACTCCCTCTCCATTAGTGTGGGGACTGGACATTATTTTCATTCTCCCTCTTTCTTTGCCTCAACTTTTAAACCACCTAATTGGTGCCCTGTTGTGATTTATCTGCTTCACACCTTTTGCTCACTGTAAATATCATGTTCCCACCTTTGACCCCTTCGTACTGAAACATCACCACTCACTTCTTTTAAAGTGAAAAATCCACAGGGCAACGCAGTAAAACACACCCTCCCTGTCTTCTGCAACATCATTTAAAGCAAAAATGATATATAAGGGCATGTAAAAGTAAAATTTGATATACCAGTATATCATATTTGTTTAATTTGAAACAGGCATACATATAAACATTCAAGAAAAGGATAAGAAAACCAAAACAACAGCAAAATTATATCCAGCATGAGAGACAAAATTAAGTAAAAAAAAAAAAAGAAAAAGCAACATGGGACACAAATAAGGCATTATGATTTAAACTTAGTGTATACATTAAGTATACATTTTTAGACACAGCAATGTCTCAGTTAAGCCGCTGTATTCCACGTAGCCTTGATCAGAGCAGAGTGTAGATGACTAATGCCAAGAAAAACATGCATACATATAATTTCAGACGACATTATATGTGAGTCACATTCATTGGACCCTGCATGTTCTTTACATGTAAGTAGAGTGCTCAAAATATCTAATACGCTCATTATTTTGATGTTTTAGTTTTTAAAAAGTATGCTTAAGATATACTGTGATTTATATGCAATTCATTTGTCTCTGTCTCCACTTTTTAGAAAGTGAAATACAGCATTTGACAATTTCACCATGATATTTTTAAGCTGAAAATGTCAACATTAACAGACCTTGCAAGAATCGACAATTCTGTGTGCATGACAGAAAACAGACCTCAGTACATAAATGTAAACATTTTGACATGTAATTATTATTCTTTTTATATTATCATTTGTTAGGGTCCATGGTACCATGTACAGTATTTATAACCTATTTCTGACTGTCACTAATAACCCTACTGTGGGCTCAGTTGGGTGTCACCAGATTTTTCTGTCACGGTGAGCTTCATTCATGTCATATAGGGCTTATTGTAATTATCAGTTTCTGATGTATATGTAATTTTCAAATCAAGTCATGACTACAACTGGAAAAGTCTGATTTTTCTGGAAGCTCTGATATATCCGATGCAGTGCCTAATAAAAAAAAAGTATACATTCTGGCTATACTATGGTATTATAATGTAAATTCTGTCTTTTTACACATCAGATACCAATTCTGCAACAACAAGGATGAAAAATGCATATAGTATGAACAAAGAAATGACATTAAGAACGCATGAGCAAACATATTAGATTATTATTATAATTGTTATATAATTAATTCATTATTTTACTATTGTTGTTATCATATAAACTATTTCATCTATGTCTGTTCATAAACTATATTCAGAATGACATGAAAATTAGTAGGTAAATTGATGTTATCCCTCTTTGTGTAAAGTGAGTGGTTTGCATTGGTCTCAACCATAGTTTCTTTTTTTAAACACCACTAAACAAGAAGTGTTAATTGTGTTTCATAGCAGCGAATACTATCAGAATAATATGCTCAGTCTTCATTATTTACCTGACATACTACTGTTAAGACACAGTGACAGTTTTAGAATATATAACAAAAAATATTTTTGTACAGGTTACCTACTGCTGCTTTAATTGTCTTCTCTCTTGTACACTGATGCGTACATGATCTAAGGTTTTATATAAAACGTACTGTGTCATCACCATGACCACAGTAGTATTCACTGAACATCCGTCGTGAGAGGGATGCAGTCATGTGGTGCTAATCGAAAAATTAAACCACTTAGAGGTCATTGTGGTCAAGCCATATAAAATGTTAATTAAATGTTAATTCTATTTCAAACGTTTAATATTCATTTATAGTAGAGAGTAGGTACATCAACTTTGCACTCAGTTTGCCACACAAACCACAACTAATTAGTGCAGTTATAGATATGTACAGTTCACACATCACGTACATGCACAACATACACGCTAACAGTGCACACACAAATAATAATACACCACGGACACAGAGTACCTGCATTTAAGTAGTTGAGTGATTTTAGTTATATTGATTGTACAAAGGAGAGTGTTGTTCAGTGCATATAAAGAGTGAAGAGGACAAAGAGCTGGCTGAAGGCGGCCCTCCTCTACCTGACCGTCCTGTGTTTGCAGCAGCAGGGAGGAGGAGTGAAGAGGTGGTCAGTGTCTGTCACAGCTGTGCATGTTCTGTGTGTTAGGAGGTGGACGAGGTTTATCCACATTAGGAGTGGGCAGACTACTGACTTTAGCTGTTGAATGTGAAATTCTGGGGATTGTGTTTAGTTTGTGATAACAAGCCAAAACAAGTGTGCTGAAAAGGCAAATAGTTCCATATAACAGGACCAATAAAGTACATCACAACTCTCTTGAACTGACTCTGACTTGACAACCTGTCAGTACCCGATCCTTTGAAACGTGACTGGCAGTTCTGTATTGAGTACATCTCACACTGTCACTGAACTTCTGCTCTTTTTGTAATTTTGCAGGGGTCAGATATGACCATCAAACAGACCAGTGAGAGCAGTGGGAGGGTGTTAGGGAAGTTGAAGGGGCACCACCATGTCATTGGTGCAGATCAGAGACTCTTGATATGATAAATGGGCTTTAGAGGGCACGGATGCCATTCTCAGTTCATTTATTTTACAGCTTACATGGCGCTGTGGATGGCTCTTTGCATGTTTATACATATCAAGGTGTGCATACATTTCTTGTGAACAAGATGAAAAAGATGCTTCACTTTTAGATCAGCGTAGGCTCAGAAACTGCAGAAATTTCCATCACAACATAATTACACTGAATAGCTCTAATTACAAAGCTCTACCCATGAAATAAAAGAGCAACTAAATCCAAGCAATGACTGATGGTTTAAGTTAAATTATTACATCTATTTTAGTCATGAAAAAATGTGTGTTGGAAAACAGAAGACAACCTTTAAGGTAAATATTAATCATGGAACATGAAAAGTGAGCACTTAATCAGACAGACATCCAGATTAAAAACAACGCAACAATGTGAGACTTCATGAACACAGACTTTGTGTCTCAACTCTCTCAAGTGCTCTTCGGTACATTTCCTCATTAGATTGTAACAATCCAATCAGAATTTCCCTCTCATTGAGCCGAGATCTCTGGTGTTTGCTCAAGGACAAAAAGAGCAAATATCAGCCCGCCGTCTGCAGCCTCCACAATTCCAATCATTCCAATATGAAACATCGAGGAAAAACAAGAAATACAATATTTTGTGGCTTTTATGCAAATATGACATTTCCCCTGCCGGTTCCACAGAGCCAGGTTCTCTGTTGACCACAGATACCTGCCTGTGTTAGTGCTGAGGCAGCAGCAGCCTCTGTTGCATTGACTCTTCATTATTTGTTATCAACGCATTAATACCTGTCAAATGGAAATTACACACATGCAAGTCTAAAAGTTGAGCTGCTTGTGTACTGAATCTATGGGAAGTGAGATTTCATGGTCAGGCCTATCTGCATCTTTGGAGCAGAACTGCAGCTAGTTTTTTTTTTTCCATTTTATTGAAGGAGCAAATATACAGCTTAATATCCAAAATAACAATTCCCTTGTATCTTAATATTTACATCACTGTAAATGTTCAACATGCATTTTTCTGTTTGACGTTAGATCATTAGCAAAAAAATCAACGCTAATAAATGTACAAAACTGCCTTCAGCAACACATACATTTCTAAAGATGAATGAAGACATTTTTATTTGAGGAGTGCTGTTAAAATTATTCACTTCAGTCCTTTGCTTTTTCCATCATTTGTGGTTTTTTACTTGTCAAACACTTTAAATTCAACACGCTTGTTGGGCTTCAATTTTATGTTTAATCTTTCTAATGATTCAATTCTGTATTTATTAACTACAACAAAGAGTGCTGGAACACAGAGCTAATCAGAGTTAAATAAGGTTTGATAAAATATCTCAGGCCCACTTATTGGATTTTTCCAGAACATCCAACCACATCTCATGGCTTTCATCAGCATATGGAGAATGCTCAGATGCAGTTTAAAGCTTTTTAAGAGTTAAGTTTGTATTTCATGTTAAACTAATTCAAGATCATTTATCTTACCCTTTATTGAAATATCATATCTTAAAGTGCAGGGAGGTTTCCTCTGTCTGACCACTGTAATGTGTTTAGACTGCAGTAAAAATAAGGCAAAAATAAGGCAGTGCTTTATTGGAAGACTCAACAGGCCATGGTGATAAAAAAAAATCATCAGTGTGTATTCAAGCACCAGTTAATTAGGGACTTTATTCATGGACTGTTAATGTTTTTAAGAGCAGAAGAAGTAGAAATAAAGAGTTTGCATTTGTGCGAACATTTGATTTTAAAGATGCTTTTGCTTTAGTGACAAACCCTACATGAGTTTAATGTTTAATGTTGTAGCCTCCAGGGGCCGCTAGAGGGGTGAGACTTTGGGGCTTGAAAAAAAAGAGTATTATCATTAAGTCTGATTATTAGTGTGCTAACTTGCAGTGTGAGAAACTCTGTTTAAAGAGCAGAGCAATACGGAAACTGTTCTCAGTCCCACAGACTTCACATTCACCAACATGCATTAAATTGCTGCCACGAGCATCCTTTCTCTCAAAATGTAAAAATCTGACCCAGAGGAAATACAGCTTAATTGATAGATGTGGAGAGCACTGTCAGACTGCATTCATTGCCATAGAAACTGAAGGCTGAATATTTCTTCATTTTTCCTCTTTTAACTTAAAGTTTGTCCCTTAATTTAGTCACATACAAAAACTGTGTACACACTATATATATATATATATACACATATGTGTGTGTATAAAATGTTTATTTATTATCATCCTTATCACAGTGAACAAATACAAGTACAACACTGTCTGAAATACAGTTATTTTCCATATTTCTCTCCCAACTTTATGTTCACACACAATCATCAGACTTCTCTTTCAAAGTCTCGTAGGTTTTTTGGCTGATGCATGTGATCCTGCTGGCTCCTGACGGTAAAATCTCTGGGTTTAGCTATAATGCATGATGGTTGATTTAACGATCACTGCCCCCCACTACGAGACTGGCTTCACAATTGGAGCTTGTTAATAATAGATTTTTAAGTTTCATGATATTCACCGAAACTGTCTTTCAGCAAACATGCACTTCACGAAGTTGTTTTTTATCATAAAAAAATGTCTTTAACCAAAGAAAGCTGCTTTTGCTAAGCAATTACTTTGTTTAGAATTGGCTTTAAAATTCTGTATTTTATATGTAAAAATTAGAAAAGGAAAATCATTAATAATAGTCGATTCCTCATGGTATGATAGGAGTATATCTGCCCCAAACCACTGTGGACAGTAAGCTGAACGTCTCCTGAATTGCCCTGCTGCAGTTTACATCAAAGCAACAACTGACCAAGACGGCGTCCAATAGATGGAGCTTTTGGACGAAATCATAAAACTCACTGCATGCCCTACAGATATTTCACTTCTATGAGCTGCTTTTACCTAAACCGACCAAACAGACCAATTGTCAACCATCACTTGCAGCACTTTCAACCACATCTGAGCCTTTGTTTTTAAAAAGGGGAATTGCATCTGGGTCGTGGCATTAATAAAATGTACAAGGCTGTAATTCATATTACTTATGGTTGTGTTATGAATCCCTACAAAAGACCCTCCTAATGTGGGTGAATACTCCTGCAAAATGCGGCATAATGGCCAATGTCAAAAATAACTTAAAGGTCAGCGACATTTAATTCATTGTATCTCATTTTTAGGACATCCAACACAGAACAGGGCTGGGGGTTGGAGTGTTATTGGCTCTGACAAACAAACATAATGCCATCCACTCCTTGAATGGTTTTCATGCGCCAGATGTGCCTGCGTGTTTTTTATTCACATTTGGTATTTAGTCATGGCGTGGACTGTGAGCTTTCATTTCCTCTGTGAGACTGTAAATAAGCCCAGCATCCTCTGGGAGTGACTACATAAAACACTCTGTGGTTAGCAGACCTCAGTGCCTGCCAGAGGCACAGCTAAACCATGGACGCTTCACTTCTATCAAGTAAAGGCAATATCCTAGATATCTCTGTTTATCTAGCACAAGAACACACCATCAAAAGACAATCCCACTATAAAAAAGTATGATAAAAAGCAAATGTCTGAGGGTCTACAAAGACAAAAAATATAAAGGAGGGAAGGCAGAGTTGGGGCATTTTTGTATTTGTCTGTCCCAAAATGTTGTTTTTTTTAACCAGTCAAATACAATTACGCTATTTTAATCAGATTCTGATCTGATAATTCTGAACATTTATTGTTGGATTTGCCATTAATTCTTATGTATTTACAGCAGTAATGGTGTTACACAGGTCAGCATCTTGAGGACAGATGTTAGGAGGTTAAGAAAAAGCAGCTCTCTTTTGTACCTTTACTCATTCTACAGTTTTGACTAACCTCTCACTTCTGTTGCTCCCTCGGACTTGACTTGACACGTGTGTTTGGAGCGGCTGAATTCACTTTTAAATATGCCTTCTCTCCAGAGGTCCCAGCCCCTTGTGATGTGACCCGCATGACTAATTCCATTTAAAGGGGAATAACATGCATTAGGGCTCTCACTTTTCCGCCTCGCATTTGCATAATTTTGTTTGGCAACTTGGAAAAGGGCCATTAACAGCACTAGGACACACACTGTAAAGGATAGGGACAGAGGCAGATCAATACTTAATTTCAACATCTTTAGCAACATCGGGATCCGGATCAGGAGGCATTCACTAATTCAAATTCGTGCAGGAGTCTTGTGATGCTACCATTAGTTCCTGATAAGAAAACACCGTTGTACTGGGTCTCTTAATCTCTGACAGACACGTTCGCTCGATCAATAGTCTTTTACTTTTTTGTTGCAAAGACAAGATTGATTGCCAGGAGTTGCTTGTGCTCAATTCCACTTCTCGCACTCCTCATTATTGTTTCAATTAGGCATTCTCGAGAGACCTTTAGGAGGGTGGCATTAAAGAGGGACCCCCTGCGATTCACATCAAACACCGGATGTTAGGCGGAGCAACCTTTGACACCAACTTTATTCAGGTCAAGAAGTGGAAGCGCGGTCCAAACAAGTGGATTAAGCAAGGAGGGGGAACGGGGGGGGTCGGTCTGCGGGAAGCAAAGGGATGACCGGGGGAAGTTGCGACTCGCGCCAGTGAGGAGGAAATAATCACAATGTTACCTTCTCATGAATTATTAAGTACCCTTTGCCTATTTTAGTCCGACTCCAAATGCTGCATTTTCATCCGTGGGTCTGAGACAGCGTGCAAGGGTGTTTTTTTTTTTTTTTTTTTTTTGACAGCTGTATTACTGCTGATAAGCGAGACTGTGTGAGCTGATCAAGTAGTGAGACAAGCGTTCAGAGCAGTAGCAGCACAGCAGCAGCAGCGCTCTAGTCACTAGGAGCCGTGGCAGCAGAAGCAGCAACAGCACTATCAGTCACAGCAGAGGCAGCAGCAGCGGCAGCAGCAGCAACAAACTCTCTCCTGTCTTTTTCTCTTCTTTCTGGAGTTGTGTCGTGCTCAGAGGACAAAAGCCAAGGAAGTAGGAGGGAAGTGATTCAGGGCTGATAGCTGCCATCAAAAACAAAACCAAAACGCAGACCTGGCTGCCCCCATGCCTATCGAATTTGTTTGCAAAATCAAATTTGCAGAGGAGGATGAGAAGCAGAAAAACAAGCAGGATGGGGACAAGGAGAGCCTGATCGAGGAGAGCTGCACACCTCCGGCTAAGGACTTGGCTGGGTTTGCTAACTCCTGCTCCCTTCATGGGATTAACCACATCTTTGTCTCTGGTCGCCTGGGCATCCGGCAGACTCTCTGGGCTCTTGCCTTTTTGACTTCACTGGCGCTGTTTCTGTACCAAGCGGCTAAGTGTGCCATCTCTTACCTGGAGCACCCTCATGTCACAGCTCTGAATGAAGAGGCCACCCCCGAAATGGTTTTCCCCGCTGTGACCATCTGCAACATCAACCGATTTCGCTTCTCCGCGCTCACCGATGCCGACATCTACCACCTGGCTAACTTGACAGGTCTGCCCCCCAAAAACAAAGATGGGCACAAACCTACTGATTTAATGTACCCTGCCCCCGACATGCAGGACATCTTCAACAGGACGGGACATCAGTTAGAAGAGATGCTCATGAGCTGCAATTTCAGTGGACAGAACTGCTCAGCCGAGGACTTCTCTGTGGTGAGTGAAAAAACTTTCTCAAAGTTTTGTCTTTGCCGGACTCTTATTACATTGCATTAATTCATCGAGATTCACGGGCTTCATCAAAACTTTCCGCTTAAATCAAGTTCAGTAAAAACTTTGCATTTTAAACATACTGGGGAATCATACATACGTAACTTTACCAGAGTCGTCCGATAGATGCAAAAAGCAAAATGCACACTTTAAGGCACGAGGAACTGAAATTCTCTTTGTGCTTTTACTCATCTCCAGGGGCCATGTGGTTCCCACGGTATATTTCTGCATGCAAGATTCATGGCTTTGGCTCATTCATCGGGCTGGATCTCTTCTTTCTAAGTTCTAAGCAGCAACAGTGTTTGTCTCCAGCCGTGAGCTTCAGCCTGAACCAGAATCTATTACGTCAAAGAACAAAGGCTGCTCCCGTAGAAGAAAAACAGAGCGCTGTCGTATGTGGTTGTACACTTTTCCGAGGCAAACTGTGCTTTAATGCCGCTTCTAACTCCGGCAGCTGCGAGTGCATGGCAACAAAATTGTCATCGAAAATAGCCGAGTCTCTTCTCCTCTCTTTTCCTTTCCTCCCTGTCGCTCCCCCTCTCTCTTTCTGACATTGCAGAGCAGCTGCCTTTCTCCCCCGCTCTCTCTCTCTCTCTCTCTCTCTCTCTCTCTCTCTCCCTCTCTCTCTCTCTCGCTCTTTCTCGCTCTCCCTCTCTCTTTCTCTTTCTCTCTCTCTGAGCTCTTGTACCTTTCAGGAGGGAAGGAGTAATGCTTCTTCAACGTTGTATTTCAATCTTGCTGCTGTTAAGATTAAATATTTAAAGACAGACATACATGATTTTTGCATTAGCCAGATTGACTAAAAGGAATGAAACAATTTCCATGAGAGAGAAAGTGTATGTGTGTGTATGTGAGGGAGAGAAGGGGGGGATCAGGTGAAAGAGGGAGAGTTTGTGCCTGTGTTCTGTGCACTATTTATTAAAGGCACTGTCCTTGCAGGAGATGGATTTCCCCATCTCTCCTGCAGGAATAGGAATATGCAATTGCTTTAGTGATGATAAAGTGCGGGTGTCAAGTCTTAATAGGGTATGTTGAACATTGATATGCTCACCTTCCTGAGACCTAAAGATTCTGTCTTATCACAGGAATGGCACTACATTACCTCTGATGTGCCAAATTACACCAAAGAAATAATGACATTTCACTACTTCTCGTTCGGTCTCTATAAGACTGTGCTTAGGTTTTTATTTTTCTTTTTTGTCTTTAAGGCAGCTGCTCACACAGAGATGTAAAAATTACCTGTGACATGAGAATGGATCCCCCCCCAAGAAATATTCATAGTTGTTCTATCAGGCAAAAGAAAATGTCATGCTCCTCGGGGGAAGCTGAAAAGTTTGATGAAATTCAGTCTGAAGCAACAACATGAAACTAAAAGTTTATAATGTGCTTCTAGCACGTTTGACGGCGATGTCCTCTGACACTTTGACACTCGGTCCTCCCTGAGTACATTAATTAGTAGACGATTCTGACATCCAGGAAATGTCTGTCCCGCGTCAGTCTATGAAACGTCCTGTAGCTCTCTTTGGACACTGGGTGACTTCACCACATATTAAGATCCTGTTGAAAGTTCCCTAAGCTGCTGTTTCCTCTCTGTCGGCTATGTGATCTGCATTTTCGGAGGCTGTCAGTTAGATTTGTTACAGGCTACTTGCTGCCTCCACGCACGACAAATCACTTACTCCGAGTCCGGGTGGGGAAGACAACTGGGAGTGCATAGGGAGGAAGGACTGGGAGTTGTGGAAGCAGGCAGGGGAGCAGAACAGAGAGGTAACACGTGCGTTCACTTCTTTGTTCGTGTTGGCGCGAGTGTGTACTTTGCAATTACAAATCGCACGTCATTTGTTACAGCAAGGAAGCCATTTTTACAGGTGGTTCACTATTCATCACATGCAAGCATGTACAAACTCACATATAAAAGTCTCCCGTGCACGTCGGTCGTTATTCTTCCTCTCATGGGGCCTCCTTCAGGATCGGCTTCTCGTAATGCGCTTTCTCACGATTGATCATTGCGGGAGCTCCAGATGTTTTATTTTGGTAATAGCTACGTGGATGTGGGGCTCTTGGGAAAAGTGCATGATGAAAGATAATGGCAATATTTTCTGACGTTTCTGGTCTTCTGTAAACAGACCATGTTCTGCACGAGAGATCTCTGGTTAGCATTGTGTTTTGTTCCACTAAGAATTTAAAGTAATCACTCATGATTTATTTCACGTTGCATTTCAGTGATTAGACAAAACTCTCAAATGCGCTTTAAACAACTTGAATCACAAAAAAGGTGTTTTTCTTTTTTTCCTTTCCATTTTAAATTTATTATAGAAAAGCAGTACTGGCTCCTATGCAATCACTGCTTGAACGAGTAAAATAAGTACAGTTGTCTGGCTGCTCTAATTTATGGCAGGAAAATACATAATCACGTAGCAGAGAAATTTGTTTTCCTCTTTCCAGCATCATGGACCGGGGTGATTATTTGACGTAGGTAATAAGGCCATTCTTTATAATTAAAGATTACATTATTGACTTGGATTAATCACAGAAGATAAAGCTGATTCAACAAGCCATGAATAAATAGATTAATATTTTTCTTCCAGTCTAACTCTGAATAATTGTTCATCTATTGTGTGGTGCTGTCGCAGAGATGAGCAGCGAGCCCTTTGGCTTTTTTTAAACAGAGCTCTGAATTGGTTTGCTCTGACTCTCAGCTGTGTTTGCTGCTGCATTATCAGATTTTGCTCTCAGCAAGGACAGATCCCTTCTGCATATATTCATGGAGATAACTAAACAGCTATAGGGTGGCATGCAAGGTGATCTATAAAAACCTGGGTTAACGGGGACAACACTGAGGAGCTCCTCTCCTGCAATCTGTCATTACGCTGACTGAAGCCCCTATTGTGTGTTTTATAGATAATTGAATGTTTAATAGTATAAGTCACAGATGATGTTCATCACCGCTCCCTCGTCTTACCCTTCGTAGTGGAGTGACATCTTAAATCACATTCATGTAAATCATCCTGTGGAAAAAACATCACAAATGAGACATTATTGTGTGTTGATCTCAAAAAGTGAACTGGCCTTGTGTGGTTCGCCAGAAAAACAGATATTGTGGACAAAGAAAAAATACATTCAAAGCTCCAAGCACCATGATGCTTAAAACCTTGAGGACGTTGAGTGGGGAAGCATTTGGTGTGTGTAAATTTAATTGTAGGGTTTGGACCAGCAATGTAATGTGCTTTAAAGACTTAGAGGTATGATCACAGAGAAATAAGCCACCAAAACTACAGTCTGTCCCGCACTGTGACCAGGCTGTTCTTGGTGATTCGAGTTTTACATTTACCTGCCATGCTGAAGCCATGCGCAGATTTTATTTTCAGCTCTCAGGTGGAAGGTTGCGCCGCTTGTCGGTCTCTTATTCTGGCCCGATGTGGTGTGTAAGTTGTGGTTTTCGAGCTGATGCGTCTGAAGACAGACACACGAGTGCGACTGGCCCTGTCACCTTTTGTCATTTCTGTGAGTCTTGTGATGATTCCCATACACAGGCCTTCTCACTCATACCCACACGCACACACACAGATATATGTGTGTGTATGTGCATGCATGTGTGAAAATGTGCTGTCCACACGCGCAGATGAGTGCAAGAGTGCCATCCATGTCCCTAGTGCATCCAATGTCTATGCAGCTCTGAACAGCATACCCACCCACACACACACACACACACACGCACGTCTCGCCAAGCCACTTGCTTCCCCCCTGGTGGAGAGTGAGGAGTGTGGGAGCGTGAAAGTGACTGGCTATCTGGACTGGCTTCGTCTCCAACAGCCTGTCAATTAGCCATCTACAGTTCCACTGCTGTGGGTGTCCCTGCAGCTTAGTGTGCTGTCTGATATCTGATCCACACACCCAACCCTGGAGGCCAGCGCAGAGTGCTATTACCCCCACCGCAACCCATAAACAAACAAATTCACACACTGTCTTCTCTTGTCTTTCTCTCTGTTTGTTTTTTTTTACATTTCCTGCAATATGCAAATAACTGAACACTGATCCCATATCTTTCGAGGCTAAAGGGAGGACCGCCGCTTCTGCAAGCCACTTTAGTCCCACTGCACTCCTTCCCCACCTCCTCCACCTCTCCCAGCATATCAGAGGAAGATGAATTGCAGTGCAATTGGTCGGCTGCTCCTCCTGATATGCATCACCACTGTCTAATCAGATGAAGCCCACCTGTGACCAGCCACTGGATAACACCAATATGCAAACAGTTTATATTTGGGAAGATTTACCTTTTTCTATCGCTCCCTGAGCCGGTTTTTAAAACCCCTCGCTGTGCCACGGTTTGGAGCACTCGGTTTGATGAGGAAGAATCTCCGTCTCAGGGACGGCTTTTAACTCTACGATAAAGGCTTCCGATGTTGTGGTACTGCTAAACCCCCCTCCTCTAACCCCTGGGAGTCTTTTACTCACACAGACATTTGTCTCTTTCTGACAAGTCGTACACCAAGCTGTTGGTAGTGTTAATGTGGCTGCACACACACACGGACATGTGTATTTAGAGTGCGTGTAGTGTAGATACAATACTTCCTCATACAAACACACACAGGTTTCATCACAGATTGAGAGAGTCGGCGCGCAAGATTGATCACGACTCCTGACTGGGTGCCCCTCCCTCTCTAAAGGATCAATACATCCTTCAGTCAGATTGCTTCCCTGCCCTTCCTACTTCAAGACTGGTGTGACTAATTATCTTGTGCCTGTGTTTTGGGCCCAGTCTCAGCATTTGTTAATGCCGCCAGAGTTGGTGAAGAATTTGATCTTTAGAACAAGATATCTGTTTGTTTTAGCGTATATCCAGCCCAAATCAATCAATATACACTGTCATCCTTTTCCCTAAAGGGCGCTGAAATTATCGAGCAGTATGAGATGACTCACAGCTTGGACTGTGTGGGGATGGGGAGGAATTAGCCTTTTCATAAAGTGAAATAAAGTTTAAAGTCAAATCCAAAAGTCAAAACAGAAGTTTTTCATACGCAGCTGATTGATGCTGAAGTTATTTATTCTGAGAAAACAGCTCCGTCTGAATTAGGATACACCTAATAAAGGGCAAGAGGAAATTTTGATGGAGATTGCACCCTTGGGCCTGATTAGATTCCCTAGGAAAAAAAAACCTGAAAGATTACTACGTTTGAATTAGTTCTCGCAAATGAAAAGTGTGTGTCCACATGCTGGTGGGTTTTGGGGGGCAATGACATGCAGAATTCTTTCGTTACGCTCCGTTTCCACATTGCAGATGTTCTGCACATTAACAGTAACTAATTTATTACTAAAACTGTCTCACCCATTTCAAAGGTTTCATTTGCGGCCACTCTGCTCCAGTGAGCCTATCAAACAAACACATCTCAGCCCGACTCACAGCACTGCCCACAATACAAGTGTCACTCCCCGAGATCAGTCTTAAAAGAACTCATTAAACACTGAATTTGAAAAAAGGACTTTGATCTTTGTTTGAATGCAGCTAATAAATTATTTCAGTTGTGAGTGTGCATTTTTCTTAAAAATATAGCTGACTTGAACTCCATTTGGGTTAATGAAGTATTCCAGCACTTGTGCACATCTGTCACAATAAAGTTTTATTTATTTTTTTTTTTCAGTTTACAGTGATGAATAGCATTCAGCGTGCAGATAACTATGATTATGAAAGCCTTTGGCCGAGCACACTTTAAATGCACACTTTTCTTCTTAGCTGCCAATGTGAGCTTTTTATTTTGTCATGTCTCCCAGTCTCTGAATACATTAGTGGAAATTCCTCTGAAAAATTAACCAAGCTTGCTTTTAGGCCACCGCCACATAATGGGTTCGTGCTTCTTCATTTCCCTCGCTCGTACGGTTTAATTACTTTTGGAGAGATAGCAAATGCAGAAGGTGGACAAAATAATAGAGACACCTTACAATGTAATTTGGTTGAATGCAGCAGCCTTATTTTTGTTTATTAAAAACTAAACTAACATTTATAAATCTCTTTTTTTTTATTAAAGCAAAAGCAGGAAAGGTATTTTCAAAATTATGTTGAAAACTGAAATGCTATAATCAATAAAATGTACTGATACAAAACAAAATCCCCATATTATCTCCTGTATTTATTTTTCTTTATTTAAAGGCCCCTTTCTATTTTCCAATATAACACGTGACAGTTTTCTTGGGCTAATATCACTCACAGAAGGAGTACATTTGAGATCGTGGACTTGAGCCACCGCATGAAGAGGTTTCAAATGAGAAGAGCAGTGTGTGGGATCCGTCTGAGTACACGGCAGAAAGTGTCAAACTTAAGTGCTTAATGTCTTCTGGCAGCCACTCGTGAATGCGAATCAAGAGAAAGACCAGAAAGATCTCCAAACACAGCCCAACTGTCGCAATAAAGACGTGTTAAAATGTTTCTAGGGGACACATGCCAAAAGGATAGCTAACAATACCAGAGCTAGCATGAGCGAGAGAAAAGTGGTTCTCCGACAGTCTAACGTCATGCACCAGTAGAGCTGCTGAGTTCGCCACAGTCTGCAGAACACAAGAGAGAGAAGTGGCTGTGGTGACTATATGTGTCGAATCAAAGATGTCTACCGGATTGTGTGACACACCCCCCTTCAAAGGCTACGCCGAGCCAAGCTTGAATAAAAGTTTATGATGCCAAGCTGTGCACCAATTTGTTGTTTCCAAATTGTCATAAAACCAAAATAAAATAGTTTTCCCCCCTTGCGTAATAGGCTTCTAAAATAAGCCAGAAAAAACTAAACAGATATGGTCAAAGGCTCAGAAAACTGAACTGAAACTCTGAGAGGGAGACTGTGGCAGAGAGGTGTTAAATCACCTCCGTGGATATTTCTGTTGTTGCATTGCGAGCACGTCATGAGCACCTTACAATCTATTGTTCCGTGTTCCCACTCATTGTGTGCGTCACCTGTATATTTGGTCTTTCAAATAGATTTGAAATGTAGAAATCATGACCAGTGTGACTTGGATGAAAATGTCAGTTGTCTACAACGCAGCCGATGGAAACAGCATACAGCACAAATGTCATAGTGAATATTTACCCCTGGCATAGTCTGAACATGAGGGCCTCGTCTGTCCGCTTGGCTGGACGCTTGGCCCTTACTCTGAATTATGTCTAATGTCACACACTTGCCCGTGCCCCTTGCTGCTTTTTTCGAGTCTGTCACACACCGCACATAACAGTTGTCTCGACCAAACGTGCTTTTTAACATTTCCTTCCAATCTCTTTTTCCCTCTCTGGGTACATTACTGTTGGCTACGGCTATGCAAACGAGGTTTGAGCCATAGTACATAAACACTAAGGTGTCATGACAGGTGTGATATTTTGTCTGAATCTATATGACTTTATGGTGTAAACCACCTGAACAGGCTTCCCTGGATTATGATGTTTGGCGTACCTTGTAGCGTCCTCCTGGGAGCTGAATGCAATGATCTGTCAAATGGCTTCAAGGTTGGGTCAGCAGTAAAAGCACCCAATGGATTATTTTCTGTTGTTCATACATACTGGAAATCCCAGGGATTCTATATTAGTTAATAATGTACACCAAGTTTATGAAACAATACACTACGATAGCAAATACTGAATAATTCAAGCTAATGGCTTCCTAATGCCAGTAACTCCTACTGGCCATCACTGAGGCCATTGTCTGTGGAGGGATCCTGGTTTTGTCCTTCTGCTGTTTTGTAAAGCTACGAGGAATCACCGTCAGATTAAACAGTAAAATTCAAATTTATATTCCCTTTTTATTATTGCTGTTGAAGAGCAGTGTCTCAAAGGCTCACTGAGATGATCTAAGATGTTATTTAGATATTTCCCATCAATACTGTGATTGAAATTGTAGTTTTTATGTGTAAACTCAGCTATAGTTTTGTCGTCTGTATATTATTAAACAAGATTTTTTTCAATTGAAAAAACTAAATATTTAGCTTACTTTTATTAGGATATTACACTTGTGCTATGTTTAACATAATTCAAAAATATTCAGATATATTCATTCATATATGATGGGCTAATAATAATCCTGGAGTTCATATCCTTTTAAGGCGATGCCCTGATATAATGTTATTAGAAATTTATTTTTGAAATTCTAACAGCTCTTTGTTCACCAGCTGACACTCGACAGCTCAAGCTCGCTACCAGCTGCTCGTCTGAAATTGACATGAGTCCAACATACAGTAAAAAAAAGTCTGTGTTTATGAATGTTTTTTTTTTAACAACGATAAGACACAGTTCATTCACCTTTCATCAAAATGACATTTCTCCCTCTTGAAAGCCGTTTTTCACCGTGTGTTCATTCTGCAGACCCCGGCACACACAGAGTGAATTAACCCGGCGACAGCCGAGATCTCTTTTTTGCTGTTTTAGTAACTCACAGAATTCATGTTAATTAGCTACAGCTGAGTACATTTTCCAGTGACAGTTATCATCATAGCAAGTGAAATCAGTGGTCACAGCTTAAATTTCCTCTTGTGGTGGCAGCTTGTTTTGACTCTTAATTATTCAAGTTATAATTAAAATTGCAATTTCAAAATTGCAGTTATTGAAATTACAATGCAACAATATAAAAGCGAATTATAGATTGTTGTTGCATCCTCTTCTCCTTCGTGTCGCTCCCCTTTCTCTTTACAATTATAAATGATTTTTCGCTTTATTGTTTCACCCTTTCGAAACTGACGGCACCGTACATCACACCCAGACACACAGATGCTGCATCACTGCTGCATACCTCCACTGAAACAGGGTAAATGTACCTTTTTTCACCTCAACATACAGTGACCACCCATTTGTCTGTTCCCTTCCACTCATATCCACGTCTTGTTTGGGTAACATGCACACTGTAAATCTTCCACCTGATGTTGGCAGCTTGGTCATCAGCCTCTGTCCACGCTGACAAAACACTTGACCTTCAGGTGCAGCAAAATGTCATCTGATTTAGCGCACCTAGTTCGAATCGCCACCACTCACCATGTCATCAAAGCCGTGCATCTTGTTTAGGGACTGTCAGAGCAAATTCATTACAGTATGATGAGGTCGCTCGAAGCAGGTGAATCACTTGTGTCAGGAGTCCTAATGTCATGTGGACGTAGCATTTGGATAGCAGTTAGCGCACATCTGCATGTGTCAGCTTCAGTGCGACTGTAAAGAAAGTGGATGAACATCTATCACATTGATATCCTTTAACTTTAATGCCAATTTGTCGGCCAAATGAATACGAAACGTCTCAGCCTCTTTTGTCCAGAATAACAGAGACACTAGATGTATGCACTACAAATCTTTGAAGTGGCATTCATGCTGAAAACTGTGATCTTATCCAAAATGACAGCGAGCAGAGCCATGATGCACCGAGGTCTTGCAACATTAAAGATGATATTGTGGATTGTTTTATCATTATACATGTATAATGCAATGTTTAATTTAGATTTAAAAACACTGTTGTTGTTGGTAACCCCCCCTTAACATATTTTTTGCTTCTCTTTCCGTCAGCACAGTGGCTTTTTGTATAGTGGAATGCCTGTCAGGCTGTATTTACCTACATTCCTCATGTCCCCTCCTCACGTGATGCTGGGCCACTGTTAGGCGTGTTTGTTTAAACAAGCGTGTAACTGTAGTCATGTTCCCCAATGGTGTTGTCAAGATTAATTCTGTGTTTTCCTAATGCATGCTAATGAGAAAGTTGTGTGCATTTGATTGTCAATAACGTGAAATACGGCCCTGCTCCCTAAATGCTGGCTCCGTTCAATAACCTATTAAAGTTGAATCACAGATAACTTGGCGCGCATCAGGAAAGCAATCTGAAATTTGTGCTGACATTGATCCAGCAGGAAGGAGACCTATTGCTCCGATTAACACTGTTGCCCCAGGAGAGGAGTCCCTTGGCCATTAATAGCCCACTGTCCTAGATTTTACTTAGACCATATAAAATGCTTTTATTTATGAGACACTGAGGGGCGAGGCGTCATAGATGTAGAAGAGTATAGCACCAACCTCTTTAACTTTCTCTGGGAGCTGTGTGATCACAGTATGTTTCTTTTCCAGATAATACTCACATTACTATCTGATCTGTTCATTTAACATAATTTCATGTACTACAGTGTATGTAGATAAATGATCAAAGTTTTTTGTAAATAATCTCATTCTACAGCAGTGTTGCACAATAAGATGTGTGTATTTGCAGATGAATCTGTTCCCATAATCACAATGTTAACAGTTGATTTTATGACTGTTAGACAAAGTTACTGAACAGATTGTTTTAAGGACAATTAAGTGCTACTTATCTGACATAAACACAAATAAATAACACCTCCTGGATAACATTTTTAATTAACATATCTGTGAAGTTGGTAATGTTCATAAAAAACATTCACTGGATATCATGTTAAAATGTTTTCCAATATATTTTCAGTTGTACTCATTCATACTCATTCATGTGCTTATTCTAAACAAATACAATATGTACTGTAAACAAATTGTGCTTTAAATCACTTTTTACTTGTATCTATTTTAATGTGTACTGCATCAAATGTTCTGCACTATGCACTCCAAACACAAATAGCATTTAGGAAAAAAAATCTGTTTCTACAGTGAAAACCCAGGCAGGTATTAAGATTCAGTGAAAATGTATTCTTCTGCATTTCAAGATTTCAAATGCAGCATCTGAGGTGTCTTTTGCACCAACCTGAGCATTTGAAGTTAGTAGGTTTGAATTCCTTGTTGTGGCTTCGTGCACCTTGAAAGTAATCACCAGCAAATGGGTGTCTTGACACATTTTAAACAGTGCACAGGAACATCTGTAAAATGCCATGGACCCTTTCTAAGTGTGCCAATTATTTGAATACCAGATGTCTGCGTGATGCTGTAGTTTAATGCCAACTCATGGGAGGCTGCTATAATTAGACCCACTCAAAATGGGATTGTCTGATCTTACAACGAGATGAAAAGCATATAACATGCATCATGGCTGGAAAAGACAAATAGCTCATCCATTTAACAACCCCCCAGGAACTTGGGGAGAGAAAATGACAGATCTTTTCAAAACTGCGGTCTCATCCATTTAATTATAAACACTGTGATAAGGGCATCTCCTTAGAATAAATATGACCAGTAATGAGGTATGGCATTGCTGTTTACGCGTGTCCTTGACATTCACTTTGAGAATAAGGAAAGGGGGTAACAGCATCCCTCTAAACAGATCTTGAAAGTCCACGGGAAGGGATAAATGTCAGTGGGCTTCACAAATCACTGTGCTTTTTTATTCTTCACTGACCTTCACTATGTCTACTCTAAAAAGAATTAGTGGGATATTAATAAATAATTGGTATGTATACTATGATGAAAGTGATCCCCAGAGACAGATTGAATGTGTCTTCCATAAAAGCATGCCCTCAAACTGACAATTAATTAGTGCATTTAGGTAATGATAAATAATTAATTAGCATGACATTGAGGGACTTCTGGAACAGTACGACGACTAGATAAATTACCAAGCTTCTCCGTAAGCCAAATAAGTCTGTGACTGTGGCCCACACCACATACGTCCATTGTGGATTTGAATATCAGCGTAATCTAATTGGTGTCATCATATCTCTCTTGGCAAGAGCTTCGCCCAAGGATACCATTTGGCCGCTCCAGTGGAAGTGTACTGTGAACAGATCGATAGATGTAGCGGGCATGATTATGTTACGATTATACACCGGAGAGAGAGCCTTGTAAAGCCTGGAGAAAGGTGATTTGAAGAGAGGTGCCACACCTCTTGGCACAGTTCCTGCGGCTGAAAAAGCTCAGTGGGAAACAGAGCGGTCAGTGAGATTGGCTGCAGCTCCTGCCTTAGGACCAGCTGGCTCGAGAGCAGAATTAGAGCCTCCCCCCTTGTTTCCACCTGCCGTATGCTGCTCAAGTGTTCCAAATCAAGCCATTATTTGCTTCATTTCCTTGCTGACTGACTCAGCTTGCTAGTAAGTCAGCTGCTCTCCCCTATTGCATGAAATGTCCCCGCTAAGGAAAATATCAACTAATATGTTCCAGATAATTAGGGTCACTTTATGTTTCTAGCACCATAACAACAAGAGCAAAGTGCCAACATGAATTCTACTCTTCAAAAATCCTTTTCAAATGTTACCACAACAAAGCCTGTTGTAACCTGTACGCCTATGAATAATTGAACTTATCGCTACTAGAATTCAGTTATGATGTGGAAAATAAATCAGAAATCATCCTCACAGAGCTTGCGATGATACTCTGAAGAGGTCACCTTTAACCGTGTCTCTTTCTAATGCAGGTTATGCAGGACTGTGGCCTGATCTCACCAGACATTGCCTGTATACAGAGTAGATGCCACTGAATAAATAAAACCCTCACCCCTCCAAACACCAGCGTAAGATGCCAGGATTAGCATCTCATTAGACAGTACTTGCGCTGGTGGTTTGTGGACAAAGGAGCGAGAAATCGAGCAAAAGAGGGACTGTTTGGGGTCTTTTCGCTGTGTGTGGAAGAGATTTAGGGTTTTGGCTTCCCTGGAGAGTTCATTCCACAAATGTAGAGAATGCAGCCTTATTTTTATTGGAAAAAAATCTCCTTTTTTGTGGATAAAGTGAGCTTGTCATGAGTCACGATCACCTGCTCTGTTACACCAGCTGCATCATTACAGAATACTGGGAAAGAGATGTTGGGTGGCTTGAAGAAACAAAAATCACAGTTAGGATATTTTTGTGTGAAATTATTGCTAAAATCCGTACACCCAGGAAGACAGTGCAATCTAGAGAATACTTGCACGGAAAAACTTGGTGACAGTTTGCTTCTGAGATAAATTGGCCTCAGCAAAAGTGTCTCCTGCTGGTGGCCGGTCTGTGTTATCTGTGCCATGAACATGCAATTTCCCCTTGATTGTGCTCCCCACGGATAAGTAAACACATTCAGCAGAGCAGTAAACTACAAAAGACAAGAGCCCAAAAGACAGTAGTAATAATCTGCCCAAGGAGACAAATTCAAACCCTAATTCACAGAGATTCAGGAGTTTTCAGATATTCAGATTGCCAGTCTGTGCAGTCTTTTTTTTTTAAATATCCATCTATTAAGATAAAACTTGGATGTCAGTTTGTCCCTCCTGCATGGCTCCAAAATAAAAAACACGGGGAAAAAAAAACCTTTATATCCACACTGATTTCCTAGATGTCTCTGGGAGATGCACTATAACTGACAGATATGAATGAAATATGAAATGCCTGGATTGCCCAGACAGCTCAGCCTATCCCACACCACCACCTTTATTTAGAGGTACAAACAGCACTTTGCAGCATTCGATGGCCAGGTTAATGTTACAGACTTGCAAGGAACAAAGTTTAAAAAGAACTTTACTGTTGGTATGTTACTGGCTCTCCCAGGTGTGCTGCATGGCAAGTTGAGAGTTTTTAGTCCCATATGGATTGAGAAGCATATATTTTCATATCAGAATTATATTCCAAGCATTCATACGCTCTAAATAGAGCCTCGGGTCTGGATGTTGATTGAAATGGCGGTGGTGTGTTTACTTCTGGCTGTTGATGGTGCCCTAATCTCTTTACAACTGTGAGAACTGCTCCTTGTTGGTGTGCAACGCTATCATGAGGATCTTCATGTCACTATGAGCAAAGCAAGAAATCGTACTGTGAATTTTACTGAAGTTAAACTGCCTTGCTTTGCCTTGTCATCTTGACATGTAGGCAGTTTCTGAAATTAACTTTATAACTCACTGCCACAGGCTGTACACTAAAAAATTACCTGCCAAGAATACCGCCCCTTATCAGCCAAAATTATTAATATAGAATATGTTTTTTCCAAAGAGCTATGTCACACTACACACTCAGCCTTATTTAATGAAGCCACACAGCAGAACAGTTTTGGGGTGAACAGTTCGTTTTCAGATGTTCTGATTTCCTGAAATGATTCACAAGTTGAATTTGCTGCAAAAAATATCGAGCCTCTCTTCCTACAGATAAAAAAGCATTTTGTTTGGACACATTGTGAGCAGTCCACATTCAGGATTTTGAAGCTAGTACAGAAAGGGCAAAAATAGCATGGTCACAAGCAAAAACATAAAGAAAACAACTGTAGCAGCAATGGACCACAGTATGTGCACCACTGTGTGTGTGTGTGTGTGTGTGTGTGTGTGTGTGCAAAACCATATCTTGCATTATTTAGAATGGATATAGTATAGAGGCTACTGTTATTACCTGTGAACAAATAACTAGACGCTGGACCGTTAAGTAATAAGTCATTTGACATTTCAGCCTACTAGTAAGAAATAAAAGACACAGAGCAGAGTTCTTTCTGACTGGCAAAGGTTCAGTTTTTAAACTGAGACACGCTTTACCTTGATTTAGTTATTTTTAAAAGGAAAATGGATTTTTTCTGATTCTGAAACTGTGTGTCTGCAGTACAGGATTGGTTGGGTCCTTTAGTCCGGAACAAGAACAGGAAATAAGACACAGTTGTCCTTGGATTCATGTCCATTTCAAGGTCACATTGACTTATTAGAAACCCAGTGAGATAAACATGAAGTCACATGGTCTGAGAGGTAAGTCATCCATTGAACAATTTTGATGACTCCTTTTCTTCAGCGCTACATGGACCTGCAGGAGAAAATCAAACCGAGGTTTATTTTCGTGACTGACTGAGGCTTGAACTGCACTGCACTTCACGGCTTTATTCATCTTCTATGGTGTCACAGTAGAGCTCACAAAGAAATAGCTGATTGTAGGAGTTATGAATGGAGACTGCAACTGGACTTCACATGTCAGGAGTAATGAAGGACGGTGAGATACAGAGGACTGAAACAAGGCGTCTTGTACTCACAGTATTTTTAAACGTAAAATTTTTGGTGTCATAACTAAGCGTGGACATTTTACTCAGTCTTCACCTGTTCTTACTTGTTTATGAAACATGCATAACGCCACAAATAGCACAACAAAACCTTTTGGGGAGGCAGTCGAGGTGGGTGGTTTGGGAGCACAAAGCCTGTGATTCGACATGGACGTTTGCTGTCTGCAGCCTGTGTCCTACCGTGTTAATCATGTTTAACCACAAACACAGTTGTTCATTTACTTAAAGTAGTTTCTGTGCCCAAACCTAACAAAGCCAGAATAATAGCAGCGGCTGGTAAGAAAAGGGTCAGATGAATCTTTTGGTGATAGTCATTTGTAAGGGCAGCCACTGCCAAACAATGCTGTGCTGAGTGATGGGAAGATCAGAAAACATCCACATGGGTTATTTTGAAAGGAAATGATAAGGTGACAGCGCGTTTAGTGATACACCTCCCCTAAAGATAAGGCACTGTTAAGTTTAATAGAGTTTAATGACTTAATCTTGACCCAAGATTTAGCAGATAGATAGATAGATAGATAGATAGATAGATAGATAGATAGATAGAACAAGGTACTCGTCTACTTACTCATTTGCCATTTCTGTTGTATCCATAGTGTATATTGTTTCTACAAATGTTGATTAAAATGACTTAAAATGAGTCATTCTTAGCCATGTGAACGAGTGACCAATACTGGTGTAAGCTGTATACTGTATACTATTATCACTGCCATCATAACTAATAACAGGCTCAGGCAAATGTCACCAGTTAACAGAGAAGCTGTCTGAACCGCTAACAACAACATTATGCCCTCTTTGAAATTCTGTATTTAGAAAGAAAAGCCTGAGAGATATCCATTAGTTGTTCTGTTTGTGGTGAAAACACTCATGAGTTCATGGGGCACATCCATCAATGTGCAAAACTGGACATAATTGCAATCTCAGATTAAAATCTAAGAAGTTGTTAGCCCCCTAATTCACAGTATGCCACTTTATCAGCTAATATTTTTTATCATCACAGATGTGGAGATGATGATGGAGTTCATTGTTTGTTTACACTGTTAGCATCAGTAAAGATCCCGTTAGCAGGGAAACATATTATTGCTATAATTTAAAAGGAAAGAGAAAGGGCATGATCATATGATGGGAAAATGGTGGGAGGCTCTATCTTCCTCTCCCGAGGCCAGTTGTGTAATTTCTTTTTTAGATTCACAGGCACAGAGTAAAATGATCAAACAGAGTAGAAGTGAAACCAAAAAGCTGCAGTTGCTCAGCATCACCAGGCAGTGCAAAAGCACGTTTAAATGCTACAGCTTTGTGCACACTGAATAATGGAAAGCTACTCCAGCCATTGTTTTTCTTTGATGTAACTAGCAAACAGTGTGTGAAAGCCAGCAGGGACAAAATGTGAGAACCAAGGAATTTAAATGTTGCTGCCTTTATTAACAAACAGTAATATATACACCAATTACATTAGACCCATAATTAGCCATAATTGCTTCTTTCTGTTTGAAAATTATAATTAGCTATTTTTTAAACAAGACTAGGTACAAACTTCGTGTATGGCTGGACGATGTATAGGTCAATGTGCTATACTGTTTCCAAAGAGTTTCAGTCATAGTCAGAAATCATGTCTATATTTCTTGGGTGCTGAATTTTCATCTGCAGTTTCCTCAAATGTCCCCAATAATATTTGTTCTTAAATTGTACTGAGATATACAAAAATAAAGGACACTTTGACAGCGGCTCCATGCCTGGGGGACACAAATCAAGCAATATACATCAATTTGTGCTTCTGATGCATCAGTTCCTCTGCTACTCTCTGCATAAAGGTAAAGGAAATAAAGAGTCAAAAGAGCAAAGCACAGCTGCGTCATTTAGATTAAGGCTTAAAACATCAGATCATAGACATGAGTAAAATGTTTGCTTTATCAACGTAAAGAATTTTGCAGGAAGAAGCCATTCATAAATCCAGAAATGGCACATGACCTGGCAGAACAGGGAGACCACTATGGTGGATGACTGAACATTGCATTTATTTGTGAGAAACTATATTAATAACTTCCATTTTATAATTTTATAATCCCTACATAGGAGGGGATAATATGCTAAAAAAAATAATAATACGACCCAACTGGACACTGGTGGACATTAATCTTTTAACGGCTCAGCCACCCCATCCTTCATGAGAGGTTTATTAATAAATAAATATTTTATTAATAATAAAATGCATCTAATTTTAACCTGCAGTTCAACATTTTTTCAAGAAAGATGGGGTAGCCTAGCCGTTGAAAAATTCATTTTCAGCAAGTGAAAACAGCCACATCCTCACACTTTCTGAGGGGGGCGGGTCTTCTGCTGACATCCTCAGAGAACCGTTAGCTTGTGTATGTAAAAAAGGAGCCTGGCATGGCTAAGTATAATTTGACGACAACAATCTGATCGCAACAATACGCACGTTAGCCCACAATAACTTATTTTCTTACTTACTTGCCTGTCATTCTCGTCCACAAATTCTGATTTGATACTAATATATTAGGCCCTCTCTGTGCCATCTGTGTGCATATGATGAACTGTGATTAGCTTTTGCTGTGTGACTCAATGACGGAGTGTGGACACGTTATTGTTCCATGTGGTTGTGTGTTTGTGTTTGGGCTACAGACTGACCCAGTGGCGAATCGACCACAACCTGCTACATCCTCATCCCACTAGTGAAACCCTTACATGCCAAAGCTTGTACAACATATACCATCATTTCCATAACTCCGGTTCTTTAACCTGGAGGAAGAAGTCTGGCTGGGAGCCAGTCGTCCGGTCTTAGGTTAAGTTATGCTCAATAAAGTGAGAGCAAGGTGGACACATATAATATACAGGTGTAGAGTTTCCAGTGCTGCTCCAGCAAGGGATTATAATAAGGTAATGTTCATGTAATGATGTTGCCTATTAAATTTAGAAGAGTAACAGCAAATGAGGAAACTCCAACACTCAAACAGCCAATCATCGAACTTCGTCACGTGGTCACTCAGCGGCACATTTTCATTTTGATGGGTCTGGCCCTCAGAGGTCCAGCCAAATAAAGAAAAAGAAAAATTGAAAATGTTACACCTTAAGAGAAGTTACTATTAGAGGCCACTTAAAAAGTGCACTCAGACAGATGTTACATCAACCATTTCCACCTTTCATCCAATGCCTGTTCGTCAACGTGATCATGGGAAACTACATATGGAGAAATGATTAGAATTTATGACTGTGGGGATTCTGGTCACTGTGGGCAATGTAATACGTGATTCAAACACTCTTATATCTGGTAACTCCTCCTGTAAAATATTGATAAGTGTGTCTGGGAACTACTACTCCGCCGGTCTCCACATGCTGGAAAGTTAAGATCATTTGATCACCCACCTCAGAGACATCCTCAGCAGTGATTTACTCCCTGTATTTTATTTTATATTTTATCCGACCGATCATCTATCTTGGCCTGGCACATGGAGAACCGGATTTGCCCTCTGTATTCTGTCTTCCAGATTACAACAGGTTCAGCAGCCTGTCCGCCGCCCACCACTCAGCTGAAGCCTTTTGTGGGGCCTGTGGGACGTGGCTCCGTGCCGATGATCCTGAGATGTTGCTGGAAGTTTAATCCCCACACTGTGAGAAATGAGGTTCTCCTGCTCTCCCTCTTGCTCTTGCAACTTTGATCAAGCCCTAATGTGATTAGGCAGTGACCCTGACATGACTGGCCCAGGAACTGAAAAAGAAGCTCGGAGAAAGGGTTGGTGGTGGTGGAGGGGGGGGTGGCAGAGCGTCTGATCTGACCAGTAAACCAGCAGAAGAAAAGAATTATTCTGAAGGTGTCTTTCCTCTGTTGCTGCTCTGCCTTGTGGGTAATAAAGGTTTCATGTATTCGTTTTACCCCGGCAAAAATTGCGATCTATAATGACCTGACATTTCTTTTTTAAAACTAGCCAAGAGGCTCATGATTTGAATGTTAACCAGGGCTCCACTTGATGTAAGGTGCAGTCTACTGGGAGGAAGCTTCTTTTGAATTCTACAGGATCTGGCCTCCTCTCAGTTGAGTCTTCATGGTAAATTAATGTAAATCTTACGCCGCCTGCGTTACAGAGCAAAATGGCTGTGTACACATCCTGTCATCGCGGCACATCTGCGTAAATAACGCTCCAAAACAGATTTCAGTTATCCACGTGAGACTGTGGCTGCACTATACCCCTCACAGACATCTCTTGTTCAAAATCGTTCACTGAGCCTGTTTACTGTGTCGTGTGCTGGACTGCTCCCATATGTGCCGCACATTATTCTTGCCGTCAACTCGCTGATGATGTGTGGGGTGAAACGCGGTGCCTTAACTTCGGAGGCCAAATGTGTCAAGTCTCGATATATTAACTCCACTCTAATGGACTTTATCAGCTATAGTGCAGAAAGTCATGGAGATTAGAGGGAGAGGGAGTGGATGTTTGATTATTTTTGCATTCTGTTTGGTTCCCCGCCGAAGCCAGCACTTGCATGAGGACACTTAAAATGCCCTTTGGAATCTGTTGAATATGGCATTATACTTCATTTTCAGGTACCTGCATTTCCTCTACAGATACAGAAGCTGGCTACAGCCTGTAATCCTCACTCGTAATGAGTTCACAGTGATTGAGGCCGATGTATTCTCTGTTTAGAGCGACAAGATTTCAACAGCAATGTATGTTGCAAGAAAGAATGCTGTCAAGTCCAACATAGCATGCTAGAGAAATGGGCGAAATACATTTAATATGTGCACCATGCTTTTAATTAAGTATTTCAGTCAGATACTCGCTTGATGATCAACTTATGTATTGCGTATTCCTTGCTTGCTTTGGCAACCCAAAGGGGACAATGTCAAAGAAGAGACAGAATGTGAAAGATGTCCTGTACAATTGGCAGCAAGATGGAAAAAGATGCTGCACCACAAGGGATCCTTTGCCATTAGTCTAGAGTGAGGGAGCTGGTGTAGAATGGAAATAGGCCGATTTAGAGACATGATGGGGCTGTGGATCAAGAAAAATGTTTTGAATCACTCACACTGTTGATTGCATTGAATGTTTACTTTTGGCCAAATATCAAGAAAGAAAGAAGATGCATATTTTGTGTTACAGACATTTAACACGTGGAAATGGACTTAATGAAGGCTCACGACAAATGAGCACACATTATAGGTATGTATCATACTTGACTATGTATATAATATAAAATACATATTTATATATTTGAGATATTTGAGCCAGCACAGTATGACTCACTCAGAAATCAAGGTTTGAGTCAGTTCAGTTTAAATCTTACAAATAAATTTCTATGACTCATAAAGACATATTACAGCAACAAGTGTAGGAACACGTACGGATATCTTATACAACCCGTGTCCTTCCATCCATTCAGATGTAGCAGTTTAAAATCGTAACTGATTACATGTTTAAAATAGGGATGAGAAAGCTCCCTAATTAGATAAAAATGTTCAACAGTCATACATTATTAATATTAATTGATTAGTTACTCTGCAAAATCTACAGATACTGTACATTATGGTTAATCAAGAAAAAAATCAAAGCATCCACACACTTTTCCTGTTTGTTATGTACTTATAGTAGCTGCAAAGGAGGTGTATGTGGATGTTATGATGTATTTTCATTGCTGTTGCAGCAAGGGCCTGTTTGTTTGGTGGTAGGTCACTGCAGTTCTTCTGACAGGATTCTAAGTTAGGTTGTACCACGATGCAGCAGAGCCTCAGAATTGTCGAGGCACTGGCAGCCCAAAGATACTGCCTGCCTGACTACATCTCAAGTCGCTCCACATTCAACACCGTCATTCAAGGCCGCGTGGGTCCAGACAGGAACATAAACTAACACAGATGCCTGCGTGGTGGCCTTGATAGATCAGGCAATAAATATACCATTTGAGCAAGGTTCATTTATTTGCCTCCCCTATATCTCAATGGGTTTTTTTTCTGGTGTGTGAATGTAAGGACTATGGATTGAGTCAATTATGATGGATATAACCAGTTCAATCTTAGTATCTCTAGTGCTAAGAGCTCATTGTGCTGTTTGCACTGAGGATATGCACTTCACAAGAGTTCACTTGTCAACAGTTTAGACCAGCGCTGTCGTACAGAGGCTATTTATGGAGCATTTTCTATATCGCTTACTGGTGGCTTGTAACAACTGAATAAAAGCAGCTGTAACACCATGATGTAAATGGCAGGTTGAGGAAGAACATTTCAACCTATAGCACACATCCTGGAGTTTGACCACCAAAAAATTAAGATACGGTAGCTATAACTTTGCACACAGATTTTTCTCACAAAATAGCAATATGAAATTTAATTTATTCACTATTGGTAGCCTGTTGTAAGGCAGCTGTTGTAATGACTTGTGATCATGAGCGAAAGGTAAACTTTTGAGCCATCCACCTTTTCTGCATGGGTGGATTCATTCCTGGTCCGTGAATTAGGCTTTTTTTTCTCTGTCAAAGATGGAAAGGAGCAAAAGTGGGCAATTACATCTAAAAATTGTGGTAGATTATTATATTAAGTAGTACCATTTCTCTCTTTAAGTCAATTGAGTTGAGTACCGGTCTGGTGCAGCCACTGATTTCAATGCAAAAAGCCAAGGCCACTGTTTGTATTATAGCATTAGTTTTCAGGCAGACACTCTGCCC
>JBAJHX010000043.1:16748625-16761882 GCA_037176925.1 Amniataba percoides | reverse complement strand
CAGCCACTGATTTCAATGCAAAAAGCCAAGGCCACTGTTTGTATTATAGCATTAGTTTTCAGGCAGACACTCTGCCCCCCAGACAAAATAGTAACAACCATTCCCCCAACAAATGTACGCTGAATTTGCTATGAGCAGTTCCTGTTTGGAAACAACCTGTCTGATGCATTCATGTACCCATGAATGAACAAGCACAGACCGATAGTCAGTGCTTGTTCAGGATTACTTTGGTACTGAGGAAAACATCTAAAACTCCCACGAAGGGGTCATTTATTTTTCCTTTGTTAATTCACAATGGACACCTGTCATAATGAAAGTGTTAGTTAAATCTAAAAATGTTTGTCTGACCCCAGAAAGGATGTTTTTACGCAAATTGTTGCAATCACGGTCTCTATGGGTTTAAGGGTAATTAAAATAGTTAATATCATCTATCACGGTTGTATGCCACAGGCACGGCTGCAGCTGCAGCTGTGTTGACAAGTGGGCCAAATCAGTGGACCAAACTGCAACCCCGTTGTTTTCAGAGCCCCAGCATGCACCTGTCCCTTTCACCTTACACAGTAACTTTGCCTCACGTGTCTCCCTCCACTCTCGCCTGCATCTCTCCTGCCTCACAGTTTGAAAATCCCCACATTTAAAACAAATAGAACTTGGATAGAAGACTTGGATCACATGGGATCTAGGGCTCGTTTCATGCGGTGTCAGTCATCTCTTTACCCTGCACACTTTTCTATGTCTGCACTTTTGCTGTTTTACTGCAGCACTTTCACTCTTCACGTTGGAGCTCTGGCCTCAAAAATGAAACACAAAGCCGCTTTCCACTCTGCCCCAAAATAGAAAACATACAAGTAGTTTACATCCCACACAGAGTGGGCCAGACAACCCACCTGCTCCTGTGTTGGCCCTTTGTTACTCCTGTTCTTCAACATTACACACACCTTCACACACACACATACCTGCTGTCCTTACAGCTGCATTGTGGACTAGTATATCAACAGAGACCTCGAAGTAGATCTAAGGCAGTGTCCTCCCCAAGGGAAGTCAATCAAAGCCTCCCAGTGGTGAGCCATTTCTCCAGGCCTAGCTGATCATTTTCCCTCTAATATCCCCAGTCCCGGCAGCTCAGACGCTGATCAATGTTGTTGAAAACAGAAAACTGTCCATTCTGTCTGGGAGCGGTGGGGGAAGTGAAAAACACACTGAATTGATGACTTTGTAAATGGAAGCTGGGGTAGACTTTGTGACACCTATGGTTCCCCCCCCCCCTCAAAATACGCACCCTGTCGCCCTCATCACAAATGAATTAGCAATTCAGAGCGTGGCCCAGGGGTTCCCGAGTGTTTATGTGGATGCCCGGTGTGATGAAGGCTCACATTTGTTTCCTGTCACTGACCTGTCACTCACTCGGCCATTAGAGCTGAAGGCAGCGCCGACTTTAACCTCAAATAGTAGCAAAGACGCTGGCTGTGACCAAAGAGGTGGGGACAGAAAGAAAGAAGTAAAGAAGAGCGGAGAAATGTTTACTAGCCCCACACCCTCCTGCCAATCGTCCACACACACACCCATACACACACACACACCAAACAAAGCGGACGTTATGCCATCAAAGCTTTGAGGGAGAAATGCCCTTCACAGATGTGGTGAGCTGACACACTCAGCCTCCCAGCAGATTACATGGTGAGAGGCTGTGTTTTTAAACATTTTTATATGGGATCAATATTCTAATTAGCACTTCTAAAGCAGCCTAAAGCATCTGTCAGATTTTCAGATTTTCCAGTGCATGGATCAATTAGCCATTTCTGTCATCTTCCTTGCGCTACCACAGTTTTCACCCCTGGAGCCCGATAAGGGAGGCTCCTCTGTCTTCTTGGGACCTGGAGGTGCAACATAGTCATTTCAAAGGCAAGTTACAGTAACTTTACATCGAGTTTTTAGCTGAAAGATGCGGCTTAGCCCCAAAGCACACACCTCTCATTGTGTAATGTAGATTAGTGGAAAAGCGCATTACATTTAAATGGCATTTAATGCTGTACATCAAGCTGATCCAAAATACCAACAGCAGGTGTTAAATGAGATTCAGTGCGAGGAATGCTAGTGGGGTTGATGAAGGCGGAAATATCGCCTTGTGTTATGCAGGGGGTTATTTTATATTCAGCACTCACACATACTGTATGCCTTCAGTATTATAGTATCTGCCACAGTAAATGCATGTTGGCTATTAGCCAGTGGTATAAATTCAAAAGGGGTTTTATCTTATTTGACAGTTAAATAAAATAAATAAAGGTAAAATAGAATAGTCCAAATTTTCCAGCAGTTTATTATGGCAATGAATAGGTCTTCTGTTAAAAGTTCCTTTGTATATATTTTTTTGTAGACAAATAATGTTATGTCATTTATACATTCAGTTTTTGTCACTAAACTAGGAATAAGGTTGAAATAAATTATTTTATAATACATTAAATGTATTTCCTTCACCATAAACCATGCTCCATAGTCAGAACCAGCCCTTTTTTTTCGATTTTTGTGGCGCCCCTGGAGGCCATGGTGCCCTTAGCATTTGTCTATAGTGCCTAATGGGCCAGCCGGCTCTGTTCATAGTGCTACCTGTTAGATTAAAGATATCATCTTTAAGATATACCTTGAAATAAATGTCTGTTCAGTCACTATCTATCACAGAATGAGGTAACAGAATAGTGACTGAGCCTATAGCCTACAGTTACAAAGAAAGACTGATGACTAGAGGTGATAAAATCTGAAACTGAAATCCAAGCCAAAGGTGGTGCAAAAGACAACAAAATGAAAATCTTCAAAATTATAACTTTATGTTGAAAGGATAAAACCCAAACATTGAGCTGAAAGGCAAACCAAAAATAATCCATAGTGTTGTGAGGGATTACATAGTCAGGTGACAATACAGTGTGGGTTCAACAGCACAGTATGACTGGCACCTTTATTTACTTGTTAACAGTGACAGTGCACATTATTAAACATTCATCTAGATGTTAGCCAAGTTAGAGTTATGCAAGAGGTTTTTTACATCTGCAGTCCCTGTTACAATGCCTTGTCACCCTTTCACATTACACATAGTTGCTGGATCCACTGCTAATATAAAAGATATTGATTTGAATGGCTACCACCCGAAGTAACTCAGCATGATCCTGAAAATAAACACACATCCTCAGCGAGAACTGTTATTGAGCAATAACAGCGTCTCTGTTTGTGGAAGAACACTGGGCAGGTTTTGTTTAGTCATTTTCCACACTTTTTATGTTCCTCATTTACCTTGTCTTGAACGCCTGCTCTGTTCTTTGGTCAATAGACAAACAAACTGCCGTCATAATGTCTCACCTAAATCCTGTGCCTTTATGTTCAAAGACTTCAACCTGCTCTTGCACCTCGTGATAATGGGGGAGTGCTGTTTTTGGTGTGGCCTTGCTCCTCAGATATTGTCAGATGAATGAGAACCAATGCACGAGTTATTATTAATGCGCACTGCTGATTTTAAGCAGTTAACATGCATTTGTATATGAATGGCATTCAGTGTATAATAAAGCAGAGCAGCTTGGTGCATAAAACATACCAATCAGTCTGTTATTTCCCACCACATTTTTATCCTCCATATAGGATGACAGCTCATTGTAGCTGCACGGTCTTATTAAATTCAATGACGGTCATGTCAGCTCAGGTTTTATATATGTGCTGTTTGTCCATTGCTGACCCTAATTATTTAAATGTAGCATTAATCCTCAGAATCCGGGGGATTGTGAAGCTGAATTAGGGTCAGCCAGAGGTTAATGATGGTCAGAATTATCTGGGTGGTTCTTAACAGAGTCTTTAAAAAAAATGCATTTAATGTGGCGGCAGTGTTATTATAGCTTGTAGATTGAGTTTTGCCCACCTTGTGGAGGTCTGGTTTGTTCATAGTCGTGTCATATGAATTTTAGCCTGCTGAAATATCTTGTAGTTGTATATTTCAGCCCACTGCAAATGGCTCTTTTTTTCATGGTATTTGTCAAATGTTATCAACTATATTCATAGTCCATAGTTCTTTAATAGTGCAGATCCCAGTGGGCTAAGTGTCAAGGTTTGACTGCTTTTTATTTCTGTCAAAAGATTGTGAGTGTCTGTTCTTTCAGCGCTCTTTCGCCTAATCAATAAGAACCTGGGTGGCCACTTACATGTTCTGCATGAAAGCATTCGCTCGGGTACGTACGGTTCCTCACAAACAAAGCACCGAGGAAATTAAGTGAAACGAATAGTGAAAAAACGATCGAGCTACTGCAGGAGAAACAATGTTGAGAACTAATTCGATACTTGCTGAAAGCTCTTGATGTGATTTTGACAGGGTTTTTCTTCAAGCCACACCACAAGCTTTGCACATCAACAACTCAAATGTTACTAGAAGGCGAGTAGGGATGTGACGTGCTCCTTATACAGCATCATTGTAAATAATCCAAGTAGACCTTACAGGAAAGTTTCAGTTGTCTGTTGTCAGTAAAGTAGCCGATTGCCTCTCCCTCCTCAGCATTAAACTTTGTGTGGTAGGGAGATTTGTTTGAATACTGAACGAATTACTGCAAGACATAATGATGATAAAAGTTTTTATTACTCTGTTATGCATATAAATATAACCAGGCTGCCAGAACGTGAAAAGGCACCACTAATTAATGTAGACCAGGTCCAGACTGCAGCGCATACAAATAGTACTACAGAAATCTGTCACAAATCACAAATGGGATTTTCAGACTTTTATGTCACTGATGTAGCATATTTATACTGCAATGACAACCTACGAGTAAATTCTGACGAGACTGTGGAAAGTGCAACTTGACTTCTTCGCTTCTGAGATGAAAAGATGAATGAAATTACAACCTTTATGTCATCCAGGTCTGTTTTGTTTTTTTAAACTGAACTGAACTGAAATATAAAGTAGTGCCAGGATTGGATGCTGACAGGTGCTTCTTGAAGCTGAATTCCCTCTGGCGTGTTACCAACCTCCATGTTTGTTTTCACTCTACATCATGCAAGCACTAAGTAAACTGGTATGTTATGTACTTCCTGTTGTCTGTGTTTTGCCTCTTTTGAATTAAAAAAAAAAAATTATAACCGTAATCAGACAAATGGATAGATTCTGAAATTATTATGGCAACATGTGCATTTCTGCATTTTAGGGAAATATTCAGTTTGTTAGCTCGTTGCGCACTAATCATGCTCAGAATGGGTGAAGGAGCCTGAAGCCTCACCTCTTTGTGATCCTAATAAGGAGATCAGGCAGCCTGACAAGAAGGGCTTTAACTTAATTAATAAAGTGTCATGGCTTAGCTGGCATACATGTAGTATTAGATGGCCTACAGCTCTCATCAGGTCCAACATGGCGACGCCGGTAGCCCGTGACTTGGCATAAGCAGTATCTAAGGAGGAGTGCATGGGGCCCAGGGGTGCACTTGATTTGGTCATCAACATAATGAGGTAATTTTAAACAGATTGCCGCTGAGACAGATAATAGGCACATCATCAATGTGCCAGCCTGACCAGCCTAACAAAGCATAAACCTGTCATGCTCTGGCTCGATGTCCATGTTTTCAGGGCACGATTGCATTAAGCCTTCTTATCAAGTGGTGACGTTTCCAGACAGTTTTCACTTCTTTGATTTTGCTCTTTGGAGATTTACTTAGGTATACTGACTCACTAAATCATCTTTTCCAGAACACATTCAGATTTCATAGATCCTGTTTTCAAATTGACAAGTCTTCTGATCCAAGGAAAAATAATACAAAACAATTAAATGTATATTGTGAAAAATCTATGATGCAGTTCAAATAAAATAGGCCTATATTTTCAATTGTGTTAAGCCAAGAAACACAAAATGTTTACTTTTTATCGTCTAGAAATCAACCGCTTTTATTACATATGGAAATACACTTTTCATAATTTGTTTTCTGATATAATTTGCAGTTTAATGTTTTCAAATCACATGATGCAGAAAAAGAGAGTTCAAAACAGATAAGTGCATACTAATGAGATTTGAAATGATCTTAAAAGGATTTAGTGGAGCGACTGAGAGAATCATAACAATATGCAGGAAACGCTCAGAATAACATCCACATAAATAGAATCAGTACTTTTCAACTCAAACTGGATGCAGCATTAAAATCTCATGGCTGCCCATCCGATATTTGTCAAGATATTTCTGCGAATAGCAAAGTGTATGATGGAACTGCAGAATGAATTTGTCAAAGAATGCATTTTAAAAACATTCATTTCATTTTCACTTGGAGTGCAGGGATATATGTCTTCAATTTCTGTTTATCATAAATGCTCCAGTGTCCAACATGGGGAAGAATCTTCCTCTCATTGAAACTGCAGCACATTTAATGGTGGAACTGGCAGTGCGAACCTGTTATTTACTTGGTACAAATTGACAGCCTCAAATAGCAAGTCAGTTCTGACTGATGTTCTCATCTCACCATGCTGCTCAATGAGAGATGCACACACTATCTCTGGTCAGTGAAAAATTGTGGAGAGCCTTTTGGCAGATATGCCAACTTGTATGCACTGTCAAGTCTCAGCAGGGCTTAGACTGATCTGATGGAGCTGTGGGCTTTCACTTTGAGGGTGCGTGTGATTCTATGTATTTCATTTTTTACCTCATCTGCACTGTGTTCCCCTTGCTGGCGAGAGCACAAGCCTTCTGCAACCCCTACATCTGTTTTAATAAGGAAAATGTCACCGTGTGACAACACAGCAACATCGACAAAAAGAAACAAATTAAATTGAGTTTTAAACGAATCTGCTGATGAAATAGCTCATTGTGACCAAGTGGCTCTGTGCTTTATCTCAGCATCGTCTTGTAAAATAATTTTCAAATGCTTAGCATAACAAATAAAATTGCCTAAAGAACAAATGAATAATACTGCATAATAGTCCACATGCATCACGGGTTGTTATGATGCCTGTTATCAGCATCCCAGTCATTAGTCATCATAGACAAATGCTCACTGTTGCTGGCAACAGACATTAGAGAGATGGAGTACGGCAGTGTGGTGAAGAATGTATTATCCATATTTTTCTCACACCCAAGTCTCTGAGTGTTTGTTACTCTTTTCCTGATTAAACCTTTTTGTATGTAAATTTCCAAGATGTGAACAGGTGATTTTCCATTATGGATTTCCTTTTGTAAATATGGTCTGACACGCGTTTTGCATACTAAACTTATATGATTTTAAACATCATATTACTTATACCATGTTATTATTACCCCACAGTGGCAGTGAATTATCCTTTATTTAATATCAGTTACACGGACTCAACAAAATAATTTTTATGATGTTTTTAAAATAAACATGTTCCTTAGATTAATGTCCTCCCTCCTGTCAGCCCCATTCGACGGCACAGTTGATAAAAATCATGGGGAGAAGCACTGCAGATTAAAAACGTCAATTTCAAACATCACACTTTGCTCTGTGATATACAGCCCGGGGTTGGGAATGCACACACGAATCTGAACAAGGACTCTCCGCTCGGATGTCACAAAAAAAAAAAAAAAACACTTGCGAGAGCCACATCCATGTGTGCACACACACACAAACACACAGGACGTGACTGTCTTGACTCCTCATGACACGACTATACACTCTAATCTCCGTTAGGGTTCACCCGGTGTGCTACGTGCTTCAGTCTGAATAATGTCTCACCATCCTCTGCCTCCTAAGCCACGCTGGCCTTTGACTTGTTTACACAGATTAAAGATGTGATGCTGAAACATGTGCCGGATCAAACATCGTCTCTGCCGAGGCGTAACAAATGTCAGCATGATGAAGGTGAGGACTCTAATGCTGCATTATCTCTGCTACATTGTTTAGTGGATACAAGAGGGGAAGCAGGTGTGATGAATGTCCAGCAGAGACAGACACACATTTCTACCTGTCTCCACCTGTGTGTGGAGGGGGGAGGGGGGGCAATCTATTTAGCCGGGAGGGTGGGGGTTGGGTCAGGCAATCCAATCTGGAGATGTTTGCTGGTTGACGGGGTGGAAGCAGTGAATGGACGTGGCACAGTTTGGCCCAGGGAGATTTCTGTCTGACACTGCCAGGGAGGATACACAGGAGTGGGTCGAGGACAAAATGGGAAGGTCAGCACGAGACAGACAGGCGTCACCTGATGCATTGTGGGTTAACAGCCTCCGAATGATGTTGCCATCGGCTCAGCCTGCAACAGAGACACCTTTGGAACGAGGCTGAATTGTCTCTACTCTGCATACCATCGGTGTTACATAACGGACTTTTGTAACTGAATTTCTGTGTTTTGTTGATGCATGTCAGATCTAAAACATAATGCTTAAAAAAAACAAAAACAAGGCCACTAATAGTAAATACTAAAGAATTTAAGAATTCATCTGGTCATCATGAAATAGTGTAATTTTGTTGGTCCCTAGTTGTTTAAATTACTTGTCTATTACTTGTTACTTGTCTATTACTTGTTACTTGTTTACTCCAAGCTAAACAGCAAAACACGTATGTTATGTCAGGTTCCAAAACTCAAACAGATACATGTTTAATAACAACATGTAACTGTGCAAAAATGATTCATACACTCAGTTTTGGATCCGCCGCCATTATGTTCAAGACTTGGTTACATTGAGATATAAAAACAGCTCAGTTAGTTTCATTTGCATTGGGTTGGTAGGATGTATTCATCCTGTATGTACATCATTTCTTTGGATGCTAGGTTGTGAGATGTGTTTCCAATTTCCTATCATAAATAGGTTGTGAAGTGTTGGTTTCTTTCAACAGTCATGACGCATGAGTGTTTTTTTTATCCAATTGATTTTTATACATTAGGAAGTATATTCACTTTGTTGCCTGGATTCTTCACTGGTTGCCTAGCAAGTGATGATCCCACACAAGAAATATTCTGGCTCATATTAATATATATGGACATATGAATTTAGTTATCTCTGGAGGGAGCCAGGCTAGCAGTTTCTCCCTGCCCCCAGTCTTTATGCTATGCTAAAAGGCTGTTTTAGCTGTAGCTTCCCTGTGAATATCAAGACGTGCGACTGGTATCAGTTTTCTAGTCATCCAAGTCTCAGCTAGAAATTTAATTTCACAAAACTACTCTGAACACTTTAATCAATTCATGCATTTGCCATAACCATTTTAACTTGAACCGTAGCTTGTCATGAATATGTGTTTTTAACAAACGTTGTCAGTGAACATATAACAGAGTTTTGCAGAATCATCCAATATAAACACTCTGGTCTGGTGATGGGGTTGGATTCGCCATGACCCTGTCTGTAAAAACATCAGAGAATCTTACTTTGAATGGCAGAGTTTCTCTTTACATCAGCCGTTATCAGGTTCTTCCACAAACAACAAATGCCATGTCACTTTTTTGTGAGGATCATCAAAAAAAAAAAAAACATCTGTGAAATAATAAATGATACCTTCCATCACTTATCAGTACACAGCTGAAATTTAGTTTTTTTTAGAGTCATCCATCTCAAAGGCTGTATGAACCAACAGTCAGTCAACGACAGTTAAACAGCTTTTCAGTATTAGAAAATGAATCACATAATTTTATCAACATTGAGTTTGGGTGAAGCTCACTTTTCTATTATGCAGCCAGACAAATACCTCCCTGTTAAGAAGATTGTTAGATCATGTAGATGTCAGATTTCGGGGAGAAAAACCGGCTCTGGTTTAAACATGTAAAATAATTATAATATAGCACACTGACCTTTTCCCTGACCCTTTTTTAAAGGCTGCTTTGCTGACAGGCTCTAATTAACATTAGCCTCCAGCAGCTGACTGGTGTCTTCTGGGAAGCAGAGAACAATCCTGGCCAGATTGTAGTCCTGTAAAACACAGCAAAAGGCCATCAGTTCATCTGTTCACCCTCCCCCCCACTCGTCTCCAAGTCCTCTCCACTCCTCTCCGCACCCACCTCCTTGTCTTCCACTCTGATAAAAGAAAAAAACAGCTGGAAAGATGCTCATAGATGCGGCTATTAGAGCTATTACTTTTCATTTCACATGTACAGATATGTAGTCGACTGACAGCACTTACGGACACGTAGGAAGTGGTTCAGCTCCAACAGGTTCATATGGAATAAACAACATGATTTCCAAAGATTTTGCAGCTTGATCAGTAGTGACGGTGACACTGTAAAATTTGTACTAATCGCAGGCTAATAACTCTGAATTGTCTGGACTCTGAATATCACACCAAACGTCTGTCCGTGATGGACAGGGGGAGAGACACGTTGTCACTGTACCTAGACGGTGGTTTAAATATAGGTATAAACACATCTCTTTTAAGACAGTCCGTCCTTGACACGTTCATTGTCTTTAACTCTACTAAACGGTTGTGTAACAAATAATAAAAGAGAGCTCAAGAGACTTTCTTTCTTTTTCACCTCCACACAGCTGACCAAACGCAGCCTGAAGTGGGTGTGAATGTCAGATTGTTACAGAAATAGTCTACCTGTGTTTCAAACTGGAGGTGTGGGGTCTGAAAGACGTGGGCATCCAGGATGTATGATTGGTGTAATTAAACATATATTTGACTTGCATAGTGGGAAACAGAGGATCCAGCACTCTTGGGCTAAAATCCAGGACACCTCTGCCTCTACTACTTCAACTATGATCATTCATTTTGTACCCCCTCAATTTAATAGAAGCCTTACCAAATAGTCAAAGTACCTCTTTAATTGCTTCTTTTATTCCTTTGTTGCATTTGGATGTTGGTGGAGTCAAAATTCTGGTCTTTCTGAAGTAAAGGCTACTAATCACTGAATGTGCTAAAGTCCTTTTTTTCCCCTCTTATGTATGTTGTCCTTGATCTGAAAAGTGCCTAATTCATCTGCTTTTTGCTGGAAGATGCGAAGGTTTAGCACCTGTCATCACAGAACCGTGCAGGTGGAAGCTACAGATGACTACAGACATCATCCCTGCTGCTGTTTTGTTGCTGTATTTGCTCTGCCTCTGTTAACCCTTACCCGGGTGTGTAGTATCAATATCGATTCAGTGTTCAAATATTTGCTGGGCTCTGAGCCTGCCAGCTGAAGCGCTCTCAGCTCTCTGCATCTTTTCGCCTTAAATACACTTTCTCTGATGTGTCACGCCAAAATGATTTTCTGACATTTTTATTTTTTAAATGGTAAGCAAGGATCATCTTTTAAGAAATAAATCCAGGGTGACGTTCTTAATCTATGACGGGTTCAGATTTTTTCCGTCAAGGTCAAAAAGCTCTGCAATTCAAGGCATCCAGTATCCCCTCACTCCCAAAGATATATTCAGGTAGCGTGAGAATACCTAGTAGAAACGATTCCCCATACCTTCTGCAATCTGTGTTGTGCCGACAAGTACTCCCTACACACCTGCCATTTTTCACTGAAAAAATCAATCAACTGCATCAGGGGGGCTCATTTTCATCATCACTTCATTGACTTTCTCCCTGGCTAAATTTTCTTTACAACTACCCGGTGATACACCCGGAGGCCAGGGAGCTCATAGTACGTCTTAATGAGCTTGTGTGTGCACGCACTCCTTTTTCCTTTAGCCTTGTTAGCTGACATTTAGTGGAGGCGCTCACATGTTGCTGACAAAAGCATTTCCCAGTGATGTTCTTGCTAGGTGAGGCACGTATAGAGCTGTGCTTGATCTTGGCAGCTCAGAGGCACGATCATCACACGAACGGTCAGAAGAACAACCCAGGTGACATGGAAGCACCCTGCTGGGATTTTGTGCTAATTTAGCAATTTTAAGGATGACTTCAATGGTGCTGCTCATGGCAGGATGGATAAAAAAAAAAGAGTCTTGATCACTTTGCATTCACTGTGGAGCACAGAGTCGTGCTGTAGCTGTAGCCAGTGCCTTTTTGTTGTATTCACACATTATTTGACCATGAAAATATGGTGTGAAAATCAATATTATACATGTTATTTTCCTGGGTTGGACCATAATTGGGCTGTCAATCAGAAATGACAGAAGTTCCTCCTGAGGTGGGATACAAAAAGCTTTTTTATTGTTATTTACATGTTGCTTGTTTATATACTAATAATGTACTTTTGTAAATTGACTGTGCATTCAAAGGACTCAATTATTCCAGGATTCAAATATTTAATAACCATGGTACAAGTCTGAATCTGAAAATGTATTAATGTATTATGCTGACCGATTAAACTGGACTCATTTACAATAAAACCTGCAGTTTTTTTCAGCATCACTTTATAACATGCAGGTATTATGTCTATAAAGTATTTACCTTTATCTGAATGCATTATCACTAAATAGTATTCTGTAAAGATTTATCTTTGGTTCAAAAGTAAATAAATACCAGCTTATCAAGTAACTATATTGGTCCTGATTTTTAAACCCAGCACAGAATTTCGAACACAGTCCTGTTTGGCTGTTCCCATGGAGATTGTTGTTAACGCATTTTCCATTTTCTGGCAGGGATGAGTCATTTGACTGTATGTCTGATAACTCTTAGCTTGGCAAGATTGCATGGTGAAATTACAACATATCCTGGGCCTTTTTTTTTTTTTGCTGTGCGTCCATTCACTAAGAACATAGAAATTTCCTGCTATAAGTGCAGCTACCTATCCTTTGGAGGCAGCTGTAGTCTAATAATTGACTCAGCTTCGTCCTTGTGGCCACTGAGGTCTTCCACGCTCTCCAATGCTGACCTTATTCCCAGTATGTGTGATGTGATCCAACATGACATTCAAGTGTGTCCCCTGGACCACCGAATGGCTCTTAGTGCTGTATGCCTTCAGAAGAGGAGCGGCTCTCTGGTTCCCTTTACTTTCCTACAGGGAATTAACCGATCAGCTCTATTTTTCCAAATGGACCTTCGGTTTTGCACTGAGGCAGCAACAGTACAACTATAGAGCTGCGTCTCAGGTAGTCAGGCAGGTGGAAAAGTGTGAATGAATGCCACAGAGGGGAAATGCATGTCATGTTTTTTTTTTTTTTTTTTTTAGCATATCTAAATACACAACAGCACTGCTAATTCAAGAAAGGAACATTGAAGTGCAACATAAGACCGTGTGGTTAGAATGATTTCTGAATGCACTGAAGTGTGTTAAACAATCTGAATGTTCAAATATCCTGACCATCGTGGCCTTACCCAAGGGATATGAACTGCGCTAATGGAAATCAATGAAACCACTGGCATGATGAGATGTGTGAAGTTACCAAGAGAAAAAGGGATAAATTGATCCAAAGAATAAATTGATACTGGCAAAACTGAT
>JBAJHX010000043.1:16734102-16745892 GCA_037176925.1 Amniataba percoides | reverse complement strand
TCTGCATGAATATACTGTTTGGAAAGCGTGGTTGCCAGGTCATTTTAATTAGGTCCAAAAGTCCAAAACAGGCCATCCTTCCTGCCAACACTTGTAACTCTTCCTCTTGTTGCATCAGGAATTGATATAAAAAATTGGATTATACTAGAAATTGCCCATGTAACTGCACTGTAAACTTTATGGAGGCTCTTTCCATTTAGCAGCTGAAAACATGAATCTCTAAAGCAAGCTTTGAGCTCGCCATTGGATTCTGGTAGTCTTATCATTAAAAGCGTATAAAGCTTTCTTTCTACCTTAACTTGATATAGACAAAGACATCATTCACTTGTGTGCAACTTGCTGCCTTGTATTTAGCTTTTTTAAGTCTTTGTCACACCTTCAAATAAATATATAATAAATATCAATATCATATCAGATACTGTCTTACATTAGTCTGACAGTGTCACTGAGTGATAAGAATTTGGGAGATGAATTCAAGTAGGAGTAGTAAATGAGTCATAGTATAAAGAGGTGAAATCATTCATTAATTAACAACAAAGAAGTAAGCAGGATCAGACAGACTCCATTTTGTTTCATTTTTTGCCATTTCATTTTTTATTCAACTTTAAGGTTATTTTAAGGAGGAGGGTATACGAGAATAGCCAGATCAATGTTGTCTCCCTCTTTATGCTAATTATTATAATTTCTGCTTCTCTAAATCAGTCAGCACAGTTATGCCTTATGCCTCATTTTTAGTCGTCGAGGCTCCTTTTGTTAGAAGGAGCACCCCAGGAAAGCTTGTTGGATCCAAGGCTGAAATCTAAACAGTGGCTGTGAGGTCAAGTGGACGTTATCATCAAAATATTTAGAGATCTGTGTTCTTGTCTCTCTTGCTGGAGGTGGGTCAGATGTTTTATGCACTTAACTGTTGGGTTGTGCTTGCTGCAGGTCCATGTGCATTTTACTGGAATCTTCTGATCAGAGCCATGAGCTAAGACGCAGTGAGATGTGGCTTTTTGAGGAATATGAATATCCATGTTTCAGTTATCCAAATAGGCGTGCTTGCTAAAATTTATGCCCATGTGGGATTTTACTTGTTTCTCTGCTGCCTGAGGGTAGTTGACAGCTGTTCGGATTGCCAACAGCCTTGTCAGATAGCAGGCCAATGAGTTCCAGCGTGTCTTCGCTGGTTTCTTTCCTCATCCCAGTTTCACCAAAAGCAAATCTGGAAATGGAAGTTGTCAGCAGTCAGTCCCACAGGATGCTGAACAGAATCAGCAGCATCCTGCTCTCTGCGGTCGCCGCCGAGCCACACGACAGGGCGTGTGTACTGTATGTGCCCGGGGTAGCACCGACGCTTAATGTAGCTGCAGCTAGCTTGTCTTTCCTCACCCCCTCACCCTCCCTCCACCATCACTACCCAGCACTGAGTGATGTCAGACAGTCGGGGATGCTGGATGCTGAAGGAGAGCGCAACGGCAGCAGGCGGCAGAGATAAGGCCCCCCCATACCTCCACAGATTAAACAGCAGGATTAACCTCTCTACTCCACCACTGCCACCACGGTGTCTTTCACCCCCTTATCTACCCCCACCTCCCCCTTTTCTCCTCCAACATTTGCCACCATACATTTGTACAGTTGTCATGATGTGGGAAATTGCTTTTTAACCCTATGTGGCTTTACTCTGTCCTTGGCGATTGAAACATAAGGAAATGGAACAGGACCTGCCAGCGAAAGAAAAGAAAGAAACAACCCCAAAATGGTTTCTGGTCTCTACCTGGGCCAGACTCAAAATAGCATGTCTGCAAAAATAAGGAGAAACAGAAACAGTGCTGAATATGTCAGATACAGCCATTTTTGTCATTTTGTCTGTTCTTCTACTCCCTTTCTTTTCACTTGCCAGATTTGATAACTTGAAGATTCAGTTGCAACATTTGAGTTACTCATGTTCAAAGGAATAAGGGGAGCCAGAGGCACCAATAAATAGTTCAACAGATAATGTCCTCAGCTGTGCCACCCTGAAGCCACACTATCGAAATGATTTGCAGATATTTATTTATTTCATGCTCCACTGTTCAGGGCTCCAGCCAATCTTCAGCAATACATGTCCAGTTCTCTGGTTTCATGGCTATTGCATAGCAATCAAAAATCTATATGTTTAACGAGTCTACTAAAATGTAGTGGTATACATTTACATAATATGTTTGGCACAGCATTGCCTCAGTCAGTATCCATTGAGAAGTCAATGCATTTCAACTATCTTTGCCCAAGGCTTATGTTGCTATTAGATAAAAACTACATTTGAAACAACTCAGTTTTGTTGTTCTTACACTAGATTTCCTTTTATATTTCTGCATTTTTCCAATCCATCTATATTTCCAGTCTTCACCAAATCAGAATTTTCCTGCAGCATTTTGATAATAGTACCTGGCTATTCACTGAAAATATAATTTAGTACAAGCAACACAAAACATTTTGTCTCTGCACGTATCGGCTTTGTTTGGCAGGTAACAATCACAATCAATCATAGCAAATGTTTGGCTCCGGCCGTCAGACGATGGGCTAAGATGCAGGAATTGAAGATCCCCAGCACTCCAAACCAGGCAATTAGCATAGCATCCCCCTGTGTTAGGTACCTGCGATAAGAGGGCCAGTGACCAAGTGAGCTATGACATTCCATTGATCCAGAAAATTGCTGCAGAGCCAGCCTTGAAATTAGTTTAAATTGCTGAATCAAAAAATGTTATCCTGGATTCTGGCAAGGCCAGCGTAAACCTTATGCCTCTAATCCCCAGACTGATGTGAAAAGTTGTCAGGAATCGTGTCGCCCACCGCCACGATTGATGGGGGAGTTTGGATTCCGCGTGACAGAGAGAGACACATGCAAGCAACTGGGATTTGACTTGGATGGCACTTATGGCTACCGGGGTCGTGACTTGGTTTCAAATCTGCCAGCTTTGGGAATTTCCAGTGCGATCTAGCACTGGCTTTGTGCTTTTCAATTCAATTACACGCCAACTCTTTACTCTGTGACAATGTCGGATATCAAGCTCTCTTAGATGTGAGTTGAGTCATAAATCTAAGCTTTGACGCACAGTTCAAGGATTGGGGGGAATAATTTACCATCAGTCAGGTGCCATGTTTTATCCTCTTTGGATGCTCTCAAAATAGCAACAAACAGCAGCGTTGGAGTCATAGATTGATGGAGGGAGGGAGCAGGCAGGAACATGTCAACTCTAAACACCCTTAATGTGGAATAAGTTCTGGTAAGAGGATCACTGAAGCAAACACAGGAGTGGATTAAAGTCAAATATATTCTGTTATAAGTGTAATCGCAAGACTGTCTAAAAGCAGTGCTTGACCAAGAATTTGAGTGCTACTAGTGCTGGAAATTATGGATCACATTTTTGCTATTTGGACAAGAAAACGAACACTGATTGCTCACTGTGACGCAAATAGTGCCATGTCAAACTCAGAGAGAAGTTGCAATTTGAACTTAAGGATCTCACCCACTCATTGCTGGCACGTTAAACTTTTCACACAGTGATTAAAACAGGCAATAGATACAGCTTTCTAAACTTATTTCTGCCGAGTAGCATGTTACTACCCATCAGGTGTCCTCATGCTACTCAATAATGAATGGCTGAAATATGTTTTTATCACCAGTGCACAGCAGTCTGCCACAGTCAGAGATGCAGATATTAAATTAACCCATTCATTCAATGAATACTGAGCTGCAATCCTCCCCTGCTCCCTTTTTCCTTGGCTCAACTGGACTGTTGTTGATTCAGTTTCACACCCAAAGAATTTCTTCCATTTCAACACTGACTTTAGAAAATGTCAACAAGCAAAGAAAACAGAAGGCATTTTATCTGCCAGTTTGATGGGGCAATCTCTGCACAACCACCGTTTTTAAGGTTTGTTTATCACATCCCACAGTGTCAGCAAATGTAAAACTGGCCTTTTTTTAGTTTCTCTTTTTGCCTCATGTGGAAAAAAGTTAAACTTTAAGTGGGTGAAGCTTTAAGTATCGTACATAATCCCTCTTGCTTCTGACAGGAATAAGAAACTTGCCCTAAAGACCACTCAACGGATTTCTAAGTTAGTGTGTGAAAATCCAGCAGGATAAGAGAATGCCCCACTGGATACACCAGGATTAGTATATCTATTGATTTGTGTCATCGTGAAGAACACGCAGTATATTACAAGCACATTAGAAGACAGTATCTCTCCACATTAAAATGTGAAGCAAAGGGAACCGGCAAGGGCACTTCAAACAGCTGCTTAGCAGCTTACTGATGTGCTGAGTGTGTTTCTTCCCAACAGGTATATAGTAATATGTTCTCATTAGAGCTCCAACATCAAAGCCACAAACAAAAAAACTCCTCATGTACTGGCTGAGGACTTCCCTTCTATGTTCAGAGAGAAACTTCAGAAAACTCAAGATCACAAAATCTGATGTAACCTCAAAAACAGTATATTGGGTGAAAGAACTGGCATGGCAGTGACCGTTGCTGTACCTGGAGCTGTCTTCAGTGCTTTGTCTACTTTAAGTCTCCCACTGGGGAGCAAAACCCACAAGGCCTGACAGTGTGTTGACTCTGCAATGTGTTGACACTGTCCTGTGTGTCACACCAGCACAGATGCTGAACTGGAGAAAAAATAGCCAGCCACGGCATGGTCGATGTCCAGCAAAGCTAAATCACTTCTATCCTTATCCTAGCATTTTCTACAGCTTAAAAGCATGTTTTTAATTTACAGTACACACCAGTGCTTTCTACAATAAAAGTGTGAAAAAACAGGCAATAGAAGTCTATATGAAAACAGAAACTGTATGTTTTTATGATTGGGAGTAGGAGTGAAATAAAATCACATTCGTAACCAAATTGCATGAAGTTGATCCTCAACCTGTTCATTATACTGTAACTGTGCTGATGTGCACTGCACACTTCAGGAAGTTTTCCCGTTATGATTTGTAACACCACCACAACTAACCTTAAACAAATGGTTTGCACGCAAAAAGGCCCCATTACCAATGCGGATTGATTAAAGTGCCAGCTGGTGATATTAGAAGAATCTCTTGATTATTGGAAATCATCTTATTGACTTAAAATGTTCAAATTAAAAAAAAAAATCTGAAGATTTAGAGAACGTATACACTCCAGCTCCCTGCTTCTCTCACTACTCTGCTAATATCCATTTTTTCACAGATAATCTGTCTCATGCTCTACTTTCAGGACACAGTGACAGTTTTAGCAAATGTAACTAAAAGTGATTTTAAGCAACTTCTAATTCTACTTTAAGGTATGAGGATGATGATGTGCTGCTGCCATGTGGCTAACGAGTATAAGCCTATAACCTACAATAAAAAGGAAATTGTGCATATTTTATACAGTATTGCAAATAAAAACAGCAGATGAGAACATGTTCCAAAAGACGAGTTTTTCAAGGGCTGCAGTCCTCCAATAGAAAATCATTTAATCGTATAAATACCGACTGAGCAGCAGTGTTGATAAGATGAGAACATGGCCTGCAAGGGCATTTTCATAGGAAGTACATGCATTCACTGCATCCTTCACCTGAAATGGTGGACATCATCCTGTTTAGGCTTCTGATTCAGAGCTATTGTTGGACCATAGGTGGACGGCCATCATGAGCACAGGGAGAAATGCTCTCTTGAGCAGCCCATTATGTAAAGCAAGAGCAAGAAAGATGCATCACCGGCCCATCGTCAGCCTCTCTCTCCCAGTCTTACTTTACCTGTTATCTGGATAAAGAGGAGAATGGAGTGAGATGGGAAAATAAGATGAGAAAAAAAATACCTAAATGCGGTGCTGAAAAACTGGAACAGAAGAGGCTGAAGTCATCAGGTTTATGCAGCAAAATGTTTGTTTTTTTTTATTCATTTAGTGCCGTACTGACCTCAGCGTCTTGAGGCTGAAGGCACCGGTGAGACCAGCTCAGCTGTTAGTCAAAATTTAGCAGCTAGAGCAGTCAGACAGACAGTAACATGGATCAGATGGGCAGGTTTGGATCTGGCTAGCTGTATGTTAATCTCAATGTGCAGCCTGGGATAGTTGCCATGCTACAGCAAACTTTAGAAATGTTGAACTCATTGTTATGCATCAGTGGCTCTGATTACATGATATATAATATGTATCTTTATATAGAGTCAATGGTTAGCACTTGTCATTAACAATTTAGAGACTTTTTCTTGTTTTACTGAACAACCAAAGCCTCCAAAAAATTCAGTTGGGTTTTATTATTACCCTATTTTATATAGTATACAATTAAATGAAATTACATGAATATACATTACCAATATGCTCTCCTGCTCACCAGTCTCTCCATCAGAGTAACACTGTGTGTGTGTGTGTGTGTGTGTGTGTGTGTGTGTGTGTGTGTGTGTGTGTGTGTATACATAAATATAATCTCTAGATCTGAGCTTCTCTCAACCCACTTGATCACACAATGAGGCGTGTGCCTTCTAAATGAGCTCCTGAACTATCCAGAGTGGACAAACTGAACTCCTCGCTGTGAGGTGAAGAAACAGATATGATACAAGGTTAATAATTTCATAAGCGAGGTCAGACTGTGGGAGAAGAGCTGTGAGGATGGAAATGTGAGCTCTATATTTTGATGCCCGCGGACTTAGATAGACAGACAGACAGAGCTCCTGCAGTGAAAACGTGCACACAGAGGGCTGAAGTCATGTTTGAGTGATATTGACAGGACATCTGTTAAACTGGACCGGGTGAGGAACCCTTTCAGTCGGACTGAAAGCAGCAGCAGCAGCAGACTTCCTACACTGCAGGAAGCAGTTGATGGATGTGTCCTCAGACTGTGGGCTGAAGATTAAACATACAGACAAGACACTGTCACAGTGTCCAGACCTGGGGAAATATGGCCCTAATGAACCCTTATCCTTTGGATCTTACTTCTTGTGTGAAGTGACTTCCTCAGCCTTGAACCAAATCAAAACACAGTGGAACAGATTCAGTGTGCGGTGCAGCCTGACTACAGTTGTGGTCACACTGCCGTCAAAAATTTGAAAGACAAAAAATGAGAGTAAAGTGAATGAAAGCTGCTCTGTGGATCTGCATTTTTTTTGTTTGGATGTAAATAATTATAATAATTGCTTGCTTTAATAATGATCATCTACAGAGAGAACATCAGCTGTAAGTCACATACTGTATTTGTAAAGGGATAATTGAGCCTCACTGACAGGGCTGTGGGGGGTACGTGTGACAGAGTAGGTCAGGAAATACTGCCCGAGAAGCCTCAAAATAACTGCTGCAACTGAAAATGAGACCATGAGAAGTTAATTCAGTGGAAAACACTAATTGGACTGACCTTGAATTTCTTACTCTTACCCTGCATCTCTCAGAACAACTTGGTCAGGGTTGTGCTGGGTTTGAACCCCAGGGCTCATGTCAGGAAAACGTTGTCACCCTTGACGCACTGCACTGTACAACTACAAGAGAGTGTGTATGTAATATTCAGAACAACAGAGCCCCGGAGTATCTCAGAGAGCACCTTCAAATAGTTGTGCTTTGAGAGTTTCAGTACCAGCAACGTATACCTATTCTTTTATCTTCTGCTGTGCAAGGAACTGGAATAAGTGACCTTTGCACATGAAATTACTGCCATAAATAACTACTGCAATTTATAAAAGATGCTTAAATTGTTTATGGAATTATAAGTTTATCACCCAAGTTATTATTTGTATGTAATTTTCTTTTCTTTGGGTTATTTGATCTTCATATTCACATCAGTTCTAACACTTCAGAATGTAGATAGATCATGTTGATCATGTAAATAGCAGTCTAAATAACTGAACAACATTGAGTACATTTGCATGATAACACCACTGACTAAAATATGTATATGCAATAAATAAAAAAAACCTGTATGTATAAACCATAAACATATACAAACCATAAACGCATGGTTGGCTGACTAAAACTGTTATTTCAGAAAGATAGCATGCAATGCTACACTGACAACTACACCTTTCCCAGTAACCGATTTGCAAATCATAACAAATCACAGCAAAGACCTTCCTGAAGATTTAAGAATTAGTAAGTCATTATAAAACTAGCGATTGGTCTTCTTTGTCTTTTAACTCTTTAATGTGATCTCAGTGTGGGTGGAGCTGTTGTAGTTTGATGCAGCAGCACTATAGTGTGTGTGTCCCAGTGGAGGGCAAGTGAGAGTAAGTAGTACACAGTTTTGAATAAGAGCATGAGAGGAACATGCAAATAGGCAGCATATTTCATGTAAGGGCCAGTCATAATGACAAAAGCAAAAAAGCATACCTTTTAGTTTCATTCAGCAAAGCTGCTTCATCGTTAAATAGTTGCTGTGCAAGGACCTCCTGGGAAATTAAAAACATATTGTGCCACAATTTCCCTGTGACTCAGAGCATCCCTGGGGAGAGCACTTTTAAAATTTCTAATAAAGGAGACTTCAAATTACAGAGAGGGGACCTGGCATTAATTAAACTGGGGATTTCAGTAGGGTCAACCTCTCATATTTATCTGTTTATACCCATGGTTTGGTCCTCTGTAAAGACTGTTTGGTGTATTGAGGTCACAGCTCATGGGTAAAACAAACATGTGGATGTTCTCAGGTATGATACAGAGATGATTTATGTCTCACAATAAACTAAAATCATAAGGTGATAAAAATGTGTTGCAGTGCAGAGGGTCCGGAAAGATCTGACAAAGTTCTCTCCTCTGTTACTTTTCGTCTTTAAAGTCTTATCAAGGGGCCTTTCACTGTGGAAAATGGGCTGTTTGCTCCTTAATTATCAGATTTTAATGTCACCACCTCATTTGTCAGATTAACCTTCTAAGAGGGAGAGCAGAGGAAATCTGTTTTAACAAGGTTTTTCTTGCCCTACATAATGGCCTGCACCAGTGTGAGTCCGCCATTATTTCTGCTGTACCAATCTACAAACCATCACTCATCAACTACATGCAGTTTCACGAGAATAAAAGCACCAGTAATTTACTGTCCCAGCACCGCTACTAGACTGCTATGAATCTATTTTTATTCAAGATACTAAACCTGCAACTAATGTTGTTTGCAGCCTTGGCTAAATTGCATACTGGTTGGCAGGTCAATATACAAAGAATATAGGATATTGTTTTTCTGTGTGTGTGTTCCTTGTGTGTGTATCTGAAGCACGACTGTGGTGAGGCTTATAGTATACTTCTTTTTTTAAGGAATATAACTGAATGTTTTGGCTTTGGGTATTTGTCCCATTTTTTGTTGTTGTTTGTTTTTTTTCCTCTTTTTGAAGACCCTAGCTTACATTCAATGACCTTTCTTGAAGCTGCTCTTATCGAAAACAACTGCTAACGGCCCAGCACCACACAAAGAAAAGTTAGCTACTTCATGTTGAGCACAGGCGGTGTGGTAAATGTCCAGGAAAGATAGCACTGTTGTCAGCTTTGTGTGTGTGTCATGTTGTCTGTCATTTCCTCTGGATGAAAAAAAATGTGTTGGCAGTGTCTGTGGCTCAAGGATTTAATCTGAGCTTTGTTTTACATCACAATTACAACTAGTGATCCCAATCAGTAATTTCCTGTGTTCCACCATAGTAACATTATACTGGGTTTGTAGATTTTCAGATGTATTGGAACCACACATTTTGAGATGTAGTCTAGTCCCTGGGCTGTACTTTAAAGTTTGGAGATATTTTCTTATAGATGTTGACATATAACAGATATGTATTCCAGATATAACAGGCTGTCAATTTTAAACAATAAGTGTCTTTGTGTAGAGACAAAACGCTTTAGAATACATGTCAGAGCACTCGAGGGAATAACCTGAGGAGAAGGACGTGGCTACATGTGCCTCGGTTATGGTACAGGCCGTGGTTGCATGACTTTAATTACATTGTCTGTTTGGCAGAGCAGTGGCACATCAATCTTATCTGCTCAGCTGCATGCAACAACCCTCAAACCTCAACAACAAACCTCTCAGCTGACACGGGACCCGGAGGAGTAGCCTGCTGGATGCATTCTGCTCTCTGAGTGAAAAAACTCCTTTTTGCTTTAATCATTTGAGAACATCACTTTCTGTCTCAGTCTAATCTGCATTCACCAGACATCCGTAACACTGTGAATTATCACAACCGCATTTAGCGAGAGTAAATGTAGAAAATTGAGCATCATAATCTGTGAATTATTTGCATTTCTTCATAGATTTATAGATTTAGATTTACATGGGTAAATAAGGAACGATCGATTGGGAGAGATGAAACTCCATTGATCCACATGGTTGATTTGGCTTGCAGTATTATTGTAGCTAATACTAATAACACAGACGCAGCTGTGGTTTCAGAGCCATGAAATCCTTAAGTACACTTTTTATCAGCGTAATATATTTTCTGTCAGTCAACTTGAAAATAAAAAATGTCGCGTATGCCAGACGAGCCTCTTTGTTTGTTTTGTTTAGCATTACAGATTGGGCCTTAACAATGTTTGACCAAGCCTAATTGAAGATAAGGCCAACTTTATCTACAGCTCAACAAACAGCAGGGTAGAGCCAAGTAGGAGTGATGGATGGCCCCTCCTGGCTTCTCTCGTTGTTTGTTTCATCCCTCGCTGTGTTTAAAAATGACCCTTCAAAACGGTACCAAGGGTGGAAACTAGTGTTCTCGGCTGGACATGCTTGCTTGGGTAATCCTTTACCATGGCTTTTACAAGGGTCTTTCTTGGCGCCAAGGCAACCCCTCAAACATCAATATCGGGCGCGCGCTATCCCCTTTGGGTAGGTTCTGCTGATGGCTTTCCATCCCTGTATGAGGGCTCGCTGGCAGAGATGGAGGAGGCACGGGAATGCACTGACATTGATTTCTTCATCCCAATGCACACGCTGATGTATTGACTGCTGTGCCGATCAGTTAGTGACATTCTGTTTGCCACTGTTTGGTGGAGCTGCAAGACAGTGAGCAGAATTTTATCAAACTAAGCCACCGAGTCAAAGGCCATACTAATTTCATTTCACCGCCTCACTGTCTGCTTTTTCTGTTTCTTCCAGGGGAAAAAGAAAAAGATGTAGTTTGACTGTTTCCTCAGTGAAATGTTGCCGGAGTCAGTTTAGAAATGAAGTCTTGACTTACTGTTCAAGCCATGGTGACAACCAATGTGATTATGCTGAGGGGTGTCTGAGTGCAAACAGTAAGGCCTGCTCTTCTCTGTTGCACTTACTGTCATTCACTTGCAGTCAGCTGCTCATGTTTAAAAAAGTCTATAGACGCTTTTTGAAGGGCAAAAGTACGCATAGAAAGCCTGGTGCGGATTCAGGCGGGCCTTCCCTCCTTTGTCACAGTAAAGAGTCTCTGATGCATGGGGCTTTGTAATCATAATTTAGTCATCTCGGTGGTGTCATCGCTCGCTAATGATAAGTCATGCACGGCACAGAATTCACAGACTGCAGAATGTTAAAGCATCTGATGTCTTCAGAGGTATATTTTGCAGCTTGTTGTTGCAGCGCGGCTAAAATAAACATGCTCTGTTTCTGACATCTGTCAAAGTGAATTATAGATCTGGAGAAGAGTTGCAGAAGTCACAGTTCTTCTTTTTGGTTTACAGCTTTGTTGTTTGTTATAATAAGTCATGCGTTTTTAGTGCCTGACTGGAGTCTGACTGATACAACACGTGCTGTAAAGGCACAAGGAGAAGCACACTGCAGCTGCTTCCTACCTTCAGGTAATGGAGCCTATTGTGTGTGTGTGTGTGTGTGTGTGTGTGTGTGTGTGTGTGTGTGTGTGTGTGTGTGTGTGTGTGTGTGTGTGTG
>JBAJHX010000043.1:16696688-16730805 GCA_037176925.1 Amniataba percoides | reverse complement strand
TGTATAGCTTTCATCAGTGAAATGTGATGCCAAGCGCTCATATGTGTGACGGTGCTGCAGGGATGTATGCCCGTGTGCGTTTGTGTGTGTGTGTGGGAGGGGGGTGGCTGAATGGGCCGGTGAGGTTTTGTTCCAGAATAGAATAAGCACCAGAAAGGGAGTTTATAATGCCAGAAATGTCACCACCTGAATTGTAATCAGTGGAATTAATCATGGGCTCTATCAGTACCCCGCAGATACACTGTGCAGAAATATAGTCATTTTGTCCTGTAAAATTTTTCCCTTCCTTTGACTTTGATCAGAGTCAGTCAAGGACAGGATCAGTGGTCTGAGAATTTCAGTTCCTGTTCGATCTGCCGGCCCTTTGTTCCAGTGCCGCATTATCTCCTTCTTTAACTCAGCCGTTTGAGAGGACAGTGATTAGAGGCCAAATTAAACTGGGCGTGTTTAGGTGTGCAGTTTAAACCCCTGTGTCTGCCAAACTTCCTTGGGCCCTGGCTTTAGATCCAGCTTAGTCTAATGGACTGTGAGATCTGCTTTTGACTCAAAACAAGCTCTTTCGCCTGAGCAAAAACACTAATCAGACTTGTTTACTTGGATGATTTATGTAGCATGAAAAACACGAATCCCCATGCTCATAAATGTTACACGGTCGAGAGGAAAATATTGTTTCAAAGTTGCGTTCGCCAAAAGGGGAAGGTTTGGATAAGTGAGTCAGTTAGTGGCTAAGTAAGTGCACTTATTGCACCATCTTGTGAATAAAGCAAGTGTTGCATGTTATTAGGAGTCCCAGGACATTAGACATGCCACACTTGGGTACAAGTTGAGGGAAGAAAGTGTTTATTTATCATTATCTCATCCACCAGCCGCAGTTTATAAAATACTTGCAATCCCAAGCATTTGTATATGTTGATACATATGCTCTGTTATGAATAACTTGTCACAGAATGACAAGAGGTAGCAGCTGATATTTATTTGCATCTGTATCTCTCTCATATCCCTGAAGGGACACCATATTTTATATTGATGATTCACGTCAAGAGATAGTAGATCCTGCTTTCCCTCTCCGCTAGTCTCATCAACTCTAACACGTGGCTCCAATCCAACAGATATCATTTCCCCAGAGTTCCCTGGAAAAGAAAAACAACCAAGCAGGTGTCTTGGTTATGATGAATACTAAATAAAAGTTTGGCCAGGGAACTGTGACGGCATTTCTTCAGTGGCAGTTGGGTGGGAGTGTTTGTGTTTTGGAGTGGGTGCCAGAGTCTGAGAGAAGCCGAGAGTGGTGCGAGATTGAGAGCTTTGGAAATGAAATCCTATGTTAATGACAGAGGCTTTACCTTTACCTTAATTAAACCAGAATATCCAGATGACTTCAGAAAAACAAAGTTGCCTCTGAGACAAATGCCTAAGGCAGGGCTATTTGCCAGTGCAGTGCCCGGCAGAGATTTCTCCTCAGCTGTGTCAGTGTCTATGTTACTGAATGACAAAGTGAGGTGAAGTGGAAAAATAAAGCATACTTGGCTCATGTAAAGCAAGCAATATGCTTCTCTGCTATCTTGAGAGTCCCATTAGCTCACACGTTCAGCATTACTGTACTGTGCTCCTGTCTTCTGAGCCATGACCTCAAGCTCTGGAGTGGAATAAATAGCCTGAAATTGTTCCTAAACCACCATAGGCCAAAAAATAACCCTGGCTTAAGCAGAGGCGCGGTTTGACGGGGAGGATCCTGAATGACTCAGATGAATTTGACAGGACCCCTTGAACACACCAGTGATTATACATTTACGTTGCCAGAGCGGAGCTATTATCAAGGGGCTCACAGCTTCTAGAGGGTTAAACACACTTTGCCATGTAAACCGCCAACCAGGTTGACTCGTTTTAACACAGATAAATGGATAATGACAACTATTGTTCCATATGGAGCACAATTAATAGCCCCTGTTCCGTTCGACTTTTGGGGTCAAGAATTACTTACCATTTCGGCTGGACTCGGGCGCGAGCTCTAGCTGCAGGAATTGATTCATCTCAATTACACATAAAGACTGATTAGGGACCTGTCTCACTGTGGTGATCCAAGTGAATTATCCCCATTATGACAGTAGTGTCTAATCACATTTATAAAACAGCACCTTTATGGGCCCATGGTCGTGCTGTTAGTGCAGGCCGTGCTCAAAGGAAGCTTTCACGTCTCTGAGAGCACTGGTTGAGGCGGACTATTCTATTTGTGAGTTACTGTATTGTGCTGGAGAGCCTGTCCATTTTCAACCTCTTTTTCAAGAGCATCTCTCACTGCTCCATTAGCTGAGTATGCTTGGATATGTGGGGAATAGCAGCATGGGGGGAAAAGGACGGAAGAGCAAAAAAATAAATAAAAAAGGGAATACTAACATTTGAAGAGAGAGAGCTTTGCTGAGTGCACTGTTCTGCCTTTGGTGCTCCACTTATTTGTGATGCTCTGTCGGAGGAAACTAGAAAGAGGGCAGCAAAGGCAGAGAAGAGATGAGTCAGAACTCCTACACTAATGACTGAAACAAGCCGAGTTCATCATTTTAATGTATGGTATTTAGTCAAACAGGAGAGCAAAATGTACAGACATACTACTTAAAATCATAGTAAGTTAGTTCACCACCTCGTAGTGCAAAGCCCACCCCAGTGTTTGATCGTGAATGCAGTGCGTCGGTGCGAAATTCAATCAGAAAAGGTTACACTTCCGTTTCTTCTTGTTAATCAGAGGCTCTGCTGGGAGGGCTCACTACATCCAGCATTCATTTACATTTCTGACGACAAATCTGAGGAAATTACCACATTTATTAAACATGTTATTTTGCCCAACAGCACAGTAAGACCAACCATCACGGCTCCTTGCTGATCACGCAGTAATTACCTCACTTGAATGGAGTGTTAAACTACCATTCACATCTTGGCACTCGGTTGTGTAATGAAGGTCGGGATTGATACACAATAACTGTGTAATGTGTTCAATGGCAATCCAAATGTGTGTCCCTGGTGCTGTGTTTGGAGGCCAACATTGAGATGGAGGTTAATGGTGCAAGACTCACAAGCCTCACGATCCAGTCCACACAGTTCAGACTTTACATCTGAGCTGTTATTTTCTGAATGTCTCTGAAAGGGGGTTCAGGGAGGTTACGGTGTTAGCAGGATTTGTATTTACTCCCCACTGTATGTATGCAAGAGATCCCGAAGCGCTGACCCACGATAAAAGTAATCTGCCTGACATTTGATTGAGGATTATTTATGAATTATGCAGCTTAAACATGGTGCACGAGGAGAAGAAAGATTCAGCAATGAGTTCTTATCACTCCTTGTCAGATTTTCAGACATGTGTGCTGAGTTAACACATCGCTGTAATTTTTCTTTCCTTATCTTGAGCTAAAAATGTTTGGGATCTCTGCAGCCTTGCTGTTAGCCCTGTCCGTGCTTTCTGAAGGCTCCTGAAGGATTTGCCACAGTAGAGTGATGCGATGTCTCATGATGGGGTCCAAAGGCAGATCGTTAACTTCTGCACAGTGTGTGATGGAGAAACTAAGGAAATACACTGAGGTGCCGGTTTATCAGGTACATGTGTCCTGTCTAAATGAAGCCTATGAATCAGTTTTTGCTGTCACTGTTTGAGATTTTTATTCCACTCTGATTGTTTCTGATGCTGTAAATTTCGTGAGAGGGTCGCCTGTTTCAGTTAAGTGCAGTGATGAAGAAACTCTGTATGACTGAGAGGGAAATGCAAAGTTTTGCATTGGAACAGTATCGCAGGCAAGTGTCCTAAGAAGAAATGCAGCAAAAATGTAACCCCTGACTTTGTGACCTGAACTTAAGGTCTATGGTCATACTATAAATTTTGTTTTTCTTTTTTGAAGACTCATTCCTCACATTTTTTGCCTTTCTCTGTTTAGACAGAGCGCTCAGACTGAGACATCACATTCTTTTTGTACCTACCTCCTGACACATGTTGACAACTGCTTTGATCAAACAGAGGTGTCTCCTTAAATATTTTTTGAGGCTGCTCTTTAGCTTTCCATTGTTACAGTATGTCCTTTTTGTCCTCCAGAGCTGGTTGGACAAAAAATGATGACAGTGTCTCAGACAGACAGATTTATGCATTGTCAAATCTTTTAACTGTTTAGCAGGGACAGTGCAGGTATCACCCACCCATGTAGTCCAGATTAGAGGTGAACAAAACGAGGCTCTGTGCTACTTTGTGCTGTTTGACCCTCAGGAAGCATCAGCACATCTGTGTGAAGGAACAAAAATGTGAACTGGAACACTTTTAGCGGCAGTGTGAATGTCGTCAAACATTTAGACATTTGAATTCCTTGTCCTTCTGCCAGGAAAGCAGGAATGTTTTCTGTCAAACAGCTTTCTTGTCCAAATGGCTTGTGTAGAAACTGTTCCCTCCCCGTGTATGCGTCATAACTAGTCACTTTTAGCAGGATTTATTTTATAAAAGGGTATCTTGAAACAACACATAATAAACACTTTGCTAGAGTTAAGAAAATTATTGAACCAAACTGAATGGTTCATGGTTGGATCACTGTTTTATTCCCTGTTCAGTGTAGCACAATGACTGGCCATCCGGCCGCACACACCACTGGACCTGAGAAAACCTTCAGCAATACCATGTAAATATTCTGTTCATGTCACATTGTGATTCAAGTCCTTCGGCTTGGAGGATGTAATGAAGCCATTAAATCAAGGAACGCTCTGTCTCAACCTTAAACCTGCATGAGCCAGCCTTAATGGTTCTCAACTGCCAATCAGTGCTCTGGCATATTCTACCACCCTCCGTAAATGAATTCAAATCCTCCTTCCTCATACTCTGAGAGCTACCCGATGACACGCAGTCTGCCTGGAAATGGATGTCCTCCGGAGAAGCACTGAAGTGATTCCTGCAGGTTATTTAAAGGGAAAAGTGCCATGGGACTGTTAGATCACGGTCATAAAGAGGGTGTTAAAGGGTTTACCCCACTAGGACTTATGAATTACATGGTAAGGGGTTGGTCTTGTAATGCATTTAGCATGGGGAGACAGAGAATGAAACAAGGCACTTTTGAAGAAAAACACTGGCAAAAGACACATAATGAATTGTCATTTAAGTGGCTATTATGTTGAAATTGGTGAGCTACAGTATATGCAAAGGACATTACGTCAAGGATAATTCCAGTGTGCTGCCAACATCGATAAGAGCTTCATCTCAGTGCATGCATACTGTCAGTTTCTCGTCAAGATGTACCAGGTTTGCATGAGTGTGTGAACATAAGACAGACTCCATCATTACAGCCATGAAAAGAGAAAGAAAAAAATGTAACAGTTTACAGTCTACTGGGATAGACACCCAGCAGATGTCATATATACAGTGTGGACAGAAGTAGCAGTACTAGTGTCTGATTAACAAGGAAAATGGCCCCAGGGTAAAACAGGGCCCCCCGTTCTTCCCACCATCTTTGCATTATGTATGTATTCTGTTAATGCCCATCATGTACAGTGCACACAGCAGACTGCACATGGCAGCTTCATTATATCTTGCTCCAAGACCCAGAAACCAACCACTACTCTAATTCTGAAAAATTCTGAAATACAGAGCTTCTGCAGGTTTGCTGTGTGAGTCAGTGTGGGGTCCTTTTAAACATTTATTTAGGAATATGCACTGTGTAAGCATAATATCAGTTGAAATAATGGTCTTAGAAGATATGTTAGGTGTAGAAAATTACATTTTCACACACAATCTGTCTGTAAGGTAAAAATGCAGGACCTAATTTATACTACATTAACTCCTGAGAAAGATATCTGCCTCTTTAGCCTCTAAATACATTCACCAGATAGTCACTAACTTTGTCAGGAAGCATATACCGTAATATTCGGACTATTGAGCACACCTGAATGTAAGGCACACTCACTAGATTTAAAAAGAAAAAAGATTTAGGCCACACTTGTCTATAAGCTGCAGGTGTCCACGTTGTAACATGAGACATTTACACAGAAAGGTCTTTTTACTTTTGATGAAATGAATGCTTTTGTCAGACTGGTTAAAAAAACAGTCGTGTTAGAGAGTGAAACAAGGCACTTTTGAAGAAAAACACATGCCGCAGCTCTATTTCCTTCTTCAACAGCCAGATTTAACTTGAAAGCTGCATCATATGCATTTCTTTGTGTGTTTCCATGACGATTTGATTTAATTTGAACAGTTTCATTGGTCCACTGTGGCCTGTAATTTCACTGGTCTGATGTGACAAGGCTAAATGTTTTGGCATCATGACGCTAGTTAGCCCGTAGAAATCTATAAATCAGCCGCATCATTGTTTAAGCCGCAGGGTTCAAAGCGTGTGAAAAAAGTAGCGGCTTATAGTCCGGAAATTACGGTAGTTGGTTTTCTGGGTTTGGTTTTTACTCAGCTGAAAACAGCTGCCTACTGCAGCAGAAAACAATTTTATGAGTGGTGGGAATGAACCAAAGCAGTACAGTTGCAGGCTGTAAAACCAAATCAATCGGCCTTTTTCAAAGCAAAGTAATGGTTCAGAAGAGTAAATAATAAGATTATATAAAATTCAATTTAGCTGCCTGGGTTTCAGTGTCCTGCGAGTAAGCAACTTTTATCACATATGAGCAGTGATGTGATCTATTTTTAATACAAGAATATTTTTTACAGTAGTGCAGGAATTATTCAAGATAATTGCTACGTGGTGATCCTGAGGCCTTTGGGGCCAGTTGCCTACTTTGCCCTGTAGGTAATCCAGACCTAGATAGTAGAATCACAAAATGGAGAACAGAACATGTGTATTATGTAAATACAGTACAAACAGAGCAACATGGGGTCAGATCTAACTCTTGGACTTTGGGGGAGTACAGCTAATAGATCAAAACGTGTGTTTCACATCTGTATTATTCCGTCAAATGGAACGGTATTGTTTTAGACCTCTGTATGACAACTACGTGAACAATGCTACATTAAGTGCCGCAGTAATTACCTCTTGTAAAGAACTTGAGTTTCTCAGAGGAGTACAAAACCCCTTTTCATTTGGTTTGTAACTGCCATGCCGCTGCTCTGCTTCAGCTTGTCAACAGCAGTGCCAAGTCCCCACTTGGGAATTGCCCAAGTCAGCCCTGTTACCTTTGCTAAATTTGGTGCAAGATGTAACAAGAGAAAAATGCTCCATCAATCATGTTGCAGATGCAGAAAGAGAGGAGTGGGGGGTTCAGAGGAAGAGAAATAAACCAGTGGAAGCTCAGCCAGCAACCATTTCCTGGGTGAGATGATGGGAAAACTTCGCCGTACTCTCCGGGGACATCATTTGTGAACACGCTGGCGTCCTCCGGAGCCCAAAGTTTTAAAGCGGAACCCAGGCACTTGGTCGGGGTGTTTTGAGCATTTCTAAAGTAAAATCCTCCTTTGCCTCTGTTGCTGCTCCATCAGATAAAGTCTGCCTGCTGAGGCTTAAGTGTGTCAATGAACGGGGGGGAGGATCAATGATAAGTGCAGCTTACCTCCTCAACTGCTCCGCACCAGCCAAATAGAGATTAAACCATTTCAACCTAATAGCACATGTCAGTCAAAAGTCACACTTGAATACTTCTCCCCAAGCTCTCGCCACATCAACCCCCATTTTCTAATCACATTAGCTAGAAAGGTGCTACAATTTACAAAAGAAACTAAAAAATGCAGAGTGGATACTGGTAAGAACTGAACATATCTTCATCCTGAAGACCCCCTAGCACATCAGTGCCTGAAATGAGAGCTGTAATTGCGGCAGCCATTTCTCTGAATACTCGACAAAGACTCACTTTGAAGGTCACCATTTGTATTGCATTCAAAAACACACCCACACTCAATGCAAACATGCGTTGCACACACGCCCAGATCAAAAGCCTTGAGGTCTATTATTGCATAAAATACAGCTGTCCTTCTAAATACCAAGCCTTTGAAAACAGTACTCATTTCTTGCTCTAATCACTGTTGTGGATATGGCGAAATTGCCCACCGTTCCAGGGAATTACTCGACTGAACCCCATAACCGTGGCTTTGATTTGTTGTTCAGCCATCTCAAATGTGAATACACCCTGTGGTCCGTAAATGAGAGCTTGTGTTGTTCCACCGGCATCCCTTATTTAGACATCACAGCGCTCATTAGGTGGATCAGGCAGATATCAAAGTCAGATCAGAGACTTCAGTGTTTTGGAGAATGTGGGGACCGTTGCAGTGTCTCCTTAATGATATGTCTGCCATCTTTTCAGCTCAATTGTTATTTCACTGTCATTTCTCCAGTGGCTTGTCGGTTGACCTCTCCTGCCACATGATTTCCTCGGCTTTAATACTTTCATCACTGTACTCTTATATTTGACGTTTGGACAAAATGAATCTTGAAAGTTGAAAGACTTATTATAATGTGTTGCAAATGTGTGTCATTTAGAGGAGAAAGCTGCAGTCTCAGGATTTGTTCAAGGGATTGGCATGGCATGGCTCATAACTCTAATGCTGTTTGAAATCATCAACATTTCATTCCCGAAAGCCTATTTCCCTTCAAACCACTTAAGACTTTGGGGAATTGAAACTTTAAGAACGGTTCAAAATTAGTGTTGTTTTTCTTTTGCAGTCTTACTTGTTTTAGCATTTCCACAAAACAAATGAATGATAACAGCAACACCTCATTCAGGAAACCTTTTTAAGTCTGTCAAGCTTACTGCTCTTAAGTGGCACAGATAAAGTGATTACTGTGGCATTAACCTTCCACAATTCTTAGTCATTTCTGAAACTATGGGTCTTACATGTCATAGATAGTCAGACAAAAGCAGGCTTTTCATTTCTAGCCAGCAATCATCAACTTTGTCAGCTAAAATGTACTATTGTCGCTTGGATGGTTAGCAGGTATAGTTAGCTGGATTCTTAAGTTAACATCAGTTGGCCGACTGAAAACCCAGTTAACTCTTTTTAAAATATGTGCCTGTCCCACGACCCTTTCATTTACACATAGACTGCACATTGTCCCTTTAAAACTCGTCTTTTAAGGTAGATATTTTCCTGCACTGCAGCAGTTTAGATGAGAAGCATAAACAAAGAGATGATGTGTCCCCCACAGAGACAGCTCCTCTGATAGGCGCTGACGTGATAGCTCATTTAAAGCGGCCTCTCTCTCATTGTCTTTTGTTTTCTTTTGAAGGAAGATTAAAGAATCGCTTATGCCTTTTGATATTTCAGTGGGATGGTAGTACTATTGAGCAGCACTGTGCAGGCTTTGTGTGGCGAGTGTTTCATTCAAATAAAGCTTATCAAGGCCCACAAGGGACTGAGCCAGCAGACTGCATCCAGAGGTTTGTGGGTAATATTCAGTAACTTGCCCAGGCAGGCAGTCAGCTTGTTTATTTATATTTTGCTCCATATCTCTGTCTTCATTTCAATGCACCGCTAGTATGATCTTGTCACAGGCAGTGTGTGGACAGTCATGTTTATATTGATGTTCATGATAGGAATCTGTTCTCTTCCAGGTTTACACCAGATATGGGAAATGCTACACTTTCAATGGTAACAAGACCACATCCAGGAAAACCAAGCAGGGCGGAATGGGAAATGGGCTAGAGATCATGTTGGATATCCAGCAGGACGAGTATCTGCCCATCTGGAGAGAGACAAGTAAGCCTCGAAACTATTTGTCCACTGTAATCCCATCCTGTGTTACAGCATGAGATACCGCTGCTGGTCTTCAACTATAAAATAACATGCAACCCTTTCTCTGGGTCACACACTGTAAATATTGCATTTTTTTTATTGCATTCCTGCAACCTGCAAAATACCATTTGTAAAAAAGGAATTTCCAATCTTGGATTTGTGCTTGCATTATAGCCGTCACATAATATTAATCCCTGCTGGCTTATTTTTCAAACATGACTGAAATATGGTTTGCAGTTAGCGTCAAACTGAGCCCAAGCTGTCACATAAGGCAGCCATCTGAAATTCCCTTGTACTCTCCCTTTGCAACTCTCCGTGCTCGCGCTCTGTTTCATCCTGAAGATGAGACGTCCCTGGAGGCCGGTATCCGAGTTCAGATCCACAGTCAGGACGAGCCTCCCTACATCCACCAGCTGGGCTTCGGCGTCTCTCCGGGTTTCCAGACCTTTGTTTCATGTCAGGAGCAGAGGGTAGGTCTTCTTCATCACGGCACCCTCCTCTCCACCCCTTCACCCCATCACCCCACCCCACCAGATTACTGTTCTCCCTGCAAGCACTCACCCCTGGTGGTTCGGACTGAGGTCTAATAAATCTCTGTGTGCTTAGCTGACCTACCTGCCTCAGCCCTGGGGGAACTGCCGCTCCACCAGCAAAGAGAAGTTCCCAGGGTACGACACATACAGCATCAGCGCCTGTCGCTTGCTCTGCGAGACCAACGAGGTCCTGCGAGTGTGCAACTGCAGGATGGTGCACATGCCCGGTAAGCTCACATCCTAACTCTCATTTACCTTAACTATCATTCCCATGCTTTGTGACGGCTTCAAAGTCACAATACAGAACATATATGAAGTAACGCATTTCACATTGGTACGTATGCAATGCCACAGCAGACTTTAACATTTTCTAGCATTTTCCTCTGTTTTTAAAATTATTTGGTCTGGCGTAATTGAAATAGCAGCCGGCCAGTCCACTATGTGCATGATGATGACCCATTGTGCAAAACAAGTCATTGTTTTTGGCCCACTTGAATGATTCCAGCACAGATGTAATTTGGGCTGCCACACGCCTGACCTTGATGCTTGATATCTGGAGTGGAATGCTCTTCAGCAGCACTGGCAGCTCGGGGACTCGTCAGACAACATGAAAGTCTCAATGACTTTTGGATCCACTCGTTCATACATCTCAGCTGTTTGGGAATTGTTCCATTGTGCTCCCTCATTAATTATCTTGATTGATGATTATTATTGGCCCTGGTTGTTCCCGTGTTTATAGTTTCCACTGGTAGATGGTTTGCAGGCAGCTCTCAGCATTCCTGCCTTTATCTATGATTCATTTAGCATTTGTTTACACAATGATAGGTTTTCTCAAATGCACAATCAATTTAAAATGTCTCCTGATTACAAAAATAATTATGTGACAGAGAACAAACAGTGATGTCTCATGAATCATACATAGTGGTTTATGTTTTTTGTCATCAGGACAAATTCAAGGTAGAAAGGAAGTATTTTTTTAATGCTGCCCTGTGTAGTGGAAGCAATTATTATAATAACAGTAAGAACTCAAATGACCGTTAAACATGAGCTAGTGTTTTCCAGTCTCACTTGAATTCAGACCAAAATACACACAGACAAAATGATACTTTGTTTAGAAATTTTAAAAACAAAATGAATATTAAAATATATCAGAGACAAATGTATGGATCTGAATATATGAGCAGAATAATAATCAAGCACAGAGAAGACATGATGCAAAGGTGTGCGTCAGGTCGACACCCTTTCCATCAGGACACTGTAACTCCACCATTTACACAGTTTGTCTGATCAGCTCGGGGACATGTTGCAGAGGTGAGTTGGACAAAAACAAGGTAAGCCGCGTGGACTCACTCGGCGTGTGCGTCATCGGGGCCGGGGTGCATGAAGTCAAAGGGCTGAGTCACCGAATGCAAACTGTTTGACTGATGGGTCTGATAAATGGGCATGTTCGAGGCGCTCACATTTAAAGTGCGCATGCAGGAATCACCTCCGTATTTTACCACAGTGCAGCTGACATTTGGATTTTTATTTAGCTTGAAAACACAAGGAAACTGACGTATGTGAATAAACAACACAACATGAGACATTTGCTTTGAGGGAGAAACAAGCTCTAATACTAATTTAACCCCTTACTGCTGCAGCAATGCAGTGTAGTTCTGACAAAGCATATTTCCTCACCAGGCTGTAAAACACAAACACCGCAGTGCTCAGGTTACACATTTATGTATCAGTCACACACGTCACACTTCCCATTTGCAGGCTGTAATGGCCACGGCAAAGTGGTGTTCCGATCTGTGGAGAGAAATCACAGCTAATCATTTGATCTTGACAAGCCATGAAGCGGACACGTGTCTGATCATTTTGTGCGCCCTGCGGGGTGACAGCACCTACCTCGCTACTAGGCCGTGATTGTGTTTCAATAACCTATGAGCGCGTAGTTTTGGGGAAAACTAGCACGATGGTGCTTGACTCCCATGTCAAACTTCTTACTGCCTTCACTTCACAGGAAGTGTCAGATCGAAACCTATAAAAAGCCCCCTCACCAATCAGATGTGTGGAGAAACTGCACCTTTTTCAGACACAGTCGTTCATGCAGCTTTTTTTTTTTAAATGAATGAAACAAGCAAGAAAAAAAGGGCTACAGAGTGGGAAAGTTTTGAATTAATAGTCAGTAAGGGCTGTTCACAGAGCAGAGGTGTTTGGAGAGCAGCAGAAGCACTTTGCTTTCCGTGATGATGTATCACACCAGATATGATATTCATTATATCCGATATAATAAATGCGGAAGCTTTTCCAGGCCATTTGCCCAGTCCGGTTTTAGGAGAGGGCCTCTTTCAGGTAGCTCACATTACTGCACTGCACTTATCAATAGTGAATAAAATTTATTGTTGCATATTAAGTCTGCTGAAATTCCCTCATAAGGTTCCTGAGAGCGATTGGCTCCAAAGCGTGCCAAGGGAGCACGAGGTCAACTAGTGAACTGAAAATATTTTTACGGCCTGGATGTCACAACACAGCGCTGTATCAATGAAACGTAGGAGCGCAGTGCCTTGCACAGTGTAAAGGATCCATTTCTTTCCCCAGCAGTCCCTGTGCAGCAGCAGCAGCAGCAGCAGTGTTACAGTTTGCTGCCACAGTTTTGTTGGTAATTCATTTCTTTTCTCATACTCACTTACATAATCCAGTAACTGTTTGGTCCACTTAACATGCCAGCAAACTGTCACAGGCATGTGTTTACATAATCCCAAATTTGTTCACAGTCTGTTGCTTCTAGTTTTTCAGTCTTTTGTAATGGTTTTGTTGTCCTTTTTTGTTTCTTTTTCTTTTGAGGCACTGAATTGTGTTGTTGTTCACTCTCTTTTCGTGTTCCTCTTGTTGTTTCCAAGGAGATGATTGTGTTTTTGGTGGCATATTCATGTGTCTGTGTTTGTTAGCAGGGTATGACAAAAAACAAACCTCATGGTTCCCTATGAGGTGATCAGATTAGGAGGTGTGCTCTTTTATTATAGGGATTTTATATTTTTGCTCATGACTCCTGAACTGTAAGGCGTAGAAGCAAAACTGTGTTTTCCTGGATTCTTTGGTTCAAGATGAATATTTCAGTACTCAGTATGGGCCTGTCTCTATATTTGGATAACCACCCAAAAAAGAGCTTTTAAGTGGCTCTTGTTCCTCATGTGTGGACAGCACACAGAGACACTGCTCAGCTCCTGCCTCCATACTCAAAATCTAAAATTAAAATACACAAGATGATTTAAAGTAGTTTCTTTTCTCGGGTCAATAATGGTTTTTATTATTTATTTGGTCTCATACCACTGCATGTTATTTCCAGTCATCAAGAAATAAAGATATGGCCACAGTGATGACAGAATAACAACTGAAAGTGTAATAGACTCGCTCCTCAGATCATCACACATTACTTACACATTACTCTGTTAATTAATATTTCTTAGTGTCTGAGAAGAAAACCTACACAAAACATTAACCACATGACAATTTCACAGACAGACAAGCACACCTCTGCCAATTAATTGTGCTGCTGATGAATACCTGTCATTAATGGCCTGGGTAATATGTTTGTCTGTGAGGAAGTGACTCATTGATTGTTTTTTAAAGACTTTCTAAATATGCCTCACGGGTGAAGCCAGCATGCTCCATTTCTCAGTGCAATCAAGGACAGACGTCCAAGATGGCCCAGGCTCCGTGGATGGAAGTCATCCTCCGTACGGCTGCCTTCGTTTAGAGATGAATAATAAGCTATGGAGTGTTGTTCACAGCCACGGTTCCTCATTGCAGCAGACACGGGTCACCGATCATTTTGTTTCTGATTGATCAGATTCATTTTCTGTTTCTCCTCTCCAGGAACTGCAGATATCTGCCCTCCCAGTAAAATCAACTGTGTTGACAAAGCGCTCGGTAAGAAACAATCTTCCTTCATTTCTTTTCTCATTACAATAGGTTCCCCCAAAGGGAAATGGAAACACAATCAGTAAATATGATAAGGACTTTTTTTTTTCTGTAATACAAATACCTGGAGGTAGACTTGATATTTTGAAATGACTTTTCCTCATTGTGATTTAGTCACTTTAGAACGTGATGGCTGTGCTGCCTCTATTGTTGAACTGTTCATATTAAACCGACGCTCCCTTCCTGCATATCTGCACACCCCAACCCTCAGCTGTGACTCCGACCTCACTCTCCTCCAGCAGACAGCGTGACTGAACAAAGGTGCCTTGGTTTCAAAGGCATTACGGCTGCAATAAAAAAGCCATTTTTTTATGTGCATGGCAGACATATAAGTACAATTATCATTTCTCAGCCAAATAAGCCAGAAATTTAATTATGTCTCCCTTTGCTGAATTCAAACCCTATTCACAATATGGCTGAATGAAATCTTAGATATATCTTACTAGAATGGCCCATATTCTTGGGGGTCATTTTCCTGAATCAAACCATGTGAATAAATTCACCCTCTATGAAAGGTAATAAATTAGAATATCATTTATATATTTATATTGTAAAGGTGTTTTGTTCCCGCATCAGACAAAGAATATGCACCACCGTGCTCCTGCATACACATGACTTAATTGATGGAGTTATAAAATACATAAATCATCGAATTATAATTACTCTTTTTAGTGCAGCCGCTTTTGGTTGTTGTCCCAACTGAATGCATTTAGAATTCGAAAAGAGAGATTAGGAAAAGCTATTTACTCTCCTGTGTGCACAGTGTTGTTTTAGAGTTAGGATTGTGAATATGTATTTGTTAATGTTGTGGGCAATTCATGTCTGCATGTTAATTGAGTGTATGTTTTGTAGAGCCTTTAGCAGCACTTACTATACTTGATCATTTTCTCCCAACAAATGCCAAAACTGAATTACTGCAAAGAGCATCACTGCAGTTGTTGTCAAATCAAATAATACAGTTACAATACACATCATTTTATTTTAAACAAATCCAGAGTGCATTGTTCTATTAGTATCACATGATCCATTTCTAATATGACCACTGCAAGAAGAGTCTTTAAAACCTGATGCGATGTGACATTTTGGTGCAAGTTTATCCATTAAATTATTCTGGAAACTGTTTCTTTTTGCTTTAGGATCTAATTAATTATTTCATCCAAACAACTGGGAGAAACACTAACTGCTAGTCATTTCAAAGTAATAAGATTTAAGCAGAAAATATCTGCTCATTTTAAATACACATTTTCGCTCTGTAAAAGCCTTATTAGAAACTGATGTGAAAAAGCCACACACATAAAAAGCCTGATCATCTATATTAGCAGGTAAAATACATCAGTACACAATTGTACGTATTTGTATTTACACAATCGCCAACGCTTATGAAAGGAAACAAACTATTTGTGTTTGAATTGTCATTACAATGAGAGTACAGGTAATTAAATTTCTTCCATAAGTAGTGTTGCTATGGTTACCTATAGTCAGATACACAGTCCAATGTGCATTTATAGCAGTAGTTGAAATGTGTTGTTTAGTTTTAATTGACATCAGAAATATATACAATACAATATAACAGATAACTGTCTTTGACATAGTTATCTTGGTTTTACCATTTTGGTTCACTGTGTTTTCATCATCCAAAACACAAGTGCTCGTCCACAGTACGCTGCCTCACCAGCATGAAACTGCACAAGTTAGCTTGTCGTGACTTGCTGGATCTTTTTCTTATTGCTCCCTATCCTCCACACTTTTTCCTTTGCTGTAGACATAGATTATTTTTGCCTCTAGACTGTTGGTAGTGTCTTATATGTTTCTCTGGTAGAGTGAGTGCCCACAAATCAGCACTGAAACTGACTCAGTCTTTATCTGTTGAACTACTGTTTCCATTGTGTTGCAGCACAGTTACAGAAGAACAGTGGAGACACCTGTCCGTGCGAGACGCCCTGTAATCTCACTCGCTATGGTAAAGAGCTCTCCATGGTTAAAATCCCCAGCAAGGGCTCTGCCCGCTATCTCTCCAGGAAATACGACAAGTCAGAGGACTACATCAGGTACGAGAAGAACCTTCAGCAGGACTTAACCCACGAATGAGCAGTGATGTGGTGCTCAATAAAAAGACCATAAACTATGACCTCCAGTCTGTGATCACTAACAGACAGCCATAAATATAAACAAAAATCTATTATATTTTCATTCAAGCATCGATTTATGTTTTCTCTTTAGGTGAATAGTTAATCCTCATGGAAGCAAACAAGCAAACTGATCGTCAGGCACCATGAGGTCATTACAAGTATACATGCATAATGTTGTAGAAATTAATATATTTCACTCAAGTATTTGACAACTTTATACTTCTGCTCCACTACAATCAGAATTATATTTGTCTGACAGCTACAGTTACTTTTCACACTACAATATTTCTTTCTTTTTCACTGACTGTAATTTGCCATGTCTATTTATTACCATATTTATTCTTCTAGTGTCATTGTATTCGTTTTGTTAATTTATGTTGTGGTTTGCTTATTTTTTGTATTTCATGCACCAAGGTTTCAGAGAACCGTAATTTCAATTCTCCAGATGTTCTGTACATGCTGCAGAATTGACAATAAAGCAGACTTTGACTTTGACTTTCATACACTTCCTGTGAAAATGATAGGATTCTGATGATGGCGAATTGGAATTTTTCTGATAAAGTGAAGGACTACATGTTTCTTTATATGTGAGAGAAACGGCTTCCCCTTCTTAGACTAACTAAGCCCCCCTAAGGCTATATTTCTAAGAGGAAAAGTTGCCTTCTTCAAGATACGTCCGTCTCGCAGGACAGCAACACTACAAATATGATAACCTTATAGACCATGATGCATTGCTGCAGAGTAAACCACCCAACACTATACAAAATAATTAGAATTAGCTCAATCTGAAACATTTAGAGCAGTAAAATGCAACATACACATTAATACAGTAGTAATGTTAATGGAGAAACATTATCCATAATAGCAAAACACGGACAGGATGAAATGAAATTGTAACTGCTGGCAATCACAAGCTGGGCTTTAACTTTTAATCCCGTTCCACAACATGTTTTATGGAACATTTACTTACATTCAGATTATAATGAAGTCATGCACTTACAGGCTGCTTATGCTTTAATTCCTCTCAGTGCCTAATACTGTCGTCGGGGATGTGGTGGAAGGTAAACACGCCTAAACCAAAGAGCTCATGATGCCTCACAACACTTAATATTACCAGACTTTCTAAATCCAGAGAGATCAGAGACGTGGCAGTGACTGAGCATGCTGTCAGTGCTCGTTCTGCTCATCTCCGTAAAAGCCTGAAACACCTCATTATCTCACAATCGCTGGTTGGATCCGTGTAAAGCGCTGTAGGCCTGACAGCCCCATCGTGATAATTTACAGTGAGCATAAAGATGACTTGGAATGATATTTTTTCAAATTGTGTTGGATTTGTAGTAAATTATAAAAACAGCACAAGTGTATTACTTTGTCTGCCTCTGCTTGTTTTTCCAGAGACAACTTCCTGGTCTTGGATATCTTCTTCGAAGCTCTGAACTATGAAACAATTGAGCAAAAGAAGGCTTACGATGTTGCAGGTTTATTAGGTATGATTTGTCACTTGTTTTCTGCCTGTTTAAATAGACATGCCTGGTGCAGAAAGAAAGGTGTTGTTTTTGTTGCTGTTGTTCATTATCATTAACAGCAAACAGGAAGTGCTCTGGCATTATGTCCATTGTCCTTCTCCTTAAATACTTTCTCTTTTCAGGTGACATTGGTGGACAGATGGGCCTATTCATTGGAGCCAGCATCCTGACAATCTTAGAAATACTGGATTATATCTATGAGGTACAGTGTCTGTGCAAGCCCACACACACACACACTAGCCAATCACAATGTGAGATCCGCACTTGCTGTAATATAATTGGCAATAATTAATAGCTATTGTCCTGCTGGATTTCTGCAGCAGCCGACAGTAACTATTTACAAAACTCATTAGGGCCTTGATTGTTTATTTCAGTTTTTCTCTGTATCGATAAAGCATATTTATTCATGTGTGATATGTGTGTTAGTACACTTCGCTGTTCTTCCCAGATGTAATCATCAGAAAATCTAGTGATGGCAGTGAAAATCTTATCACTTATTATGCATGCGAGGAGTTTTATTTGATTTCCAGGCTTGAGAAATGCGTATCCGTATGCCGAAGACATGCTACTAACCCCTGTTCATGAAACTAACCCCTGTCTTAGCTGTATCCCCTTTAAGCTTTCAAGCCTGCCGCCAGCTGCCTGCCAAAAATGCATGAATAAAGCAAAATCAGAGGGAGGGACTGTAATGCAGACATCACAGTGAATGAACTCTTCACTCTGCTGCATCTCTTGTCTCCCTCGCTCATCTCTGCTCTTTCACCCTTCCTGCTCCCCTGCTGCTGCGCTGCGGGTGAAAGCAGGTGATCAAGCACCGGCTACAACGTCTGCTGAGGCCGCAGAAAGAGGAGAAGAAGAGCAAGCAGCAGACCAGCACTGTTGCAACAGTGGGTCTGGAGGAAATGAAAGCAAAGGTACATAAACAATCTGCAGTGGAACAAATGCAGTCGCACTGATTTCATGCCAAGTGTATAACTTTCCCCCCGCAGCACTGTTGCTTCATTAAGAAACTACAAGAGAATAATTCAGAAACAAGAAGAAGCTAATTAATTTTTCTCCACTTCTAAAATAATGAAGAATTTATTGTTCCTAATTAGTCTTAACCGCTGTGCAAAGAACATCCTCCCTCCCTTGGAGCTGGAATTTGATATTGCACAACTTTATTCTGAAGTTGCCTCCATCTGAACAATAGGCTTCTTGTTCCACATGTAACCATAACTGTGTCTCAATTTCATAATACATACTAAAACTATAACAAGGTTTTCATCTTTAAATGAGTCAGCCAGAGGAACAGAAAACACAATTCATTTTGATGCAGCTTTCATTAGATTTGTCGCTGAACATCAGATTCTACTTTCCAGTGCAGATGTAGATGGAAGATTGGTTTTAGAATATGGGCAGCACTGTATCTACAGGGAAATCCATTAATATTTGACAGAAACCGCATTCAAGCATTCACTTCAGTTCAGTTCCATTCAAACTGGGAATTTAGCTGTCTACTGTACAAAATTCATGAGGGCACTTAAAAGTAACGTAGACTCAGCTATTTAGCAAGCTAGATACTGACAGTGTTGCACTGTAACTATGTGTATTCACTCAACTGCTGTACTGTACGATACTGTCCGAATTTTCACATACTTGTACTTGTGAGGGGTTTTTTTTAAGTTACTTTATATTACTAATCCACCACATTTCAGAGGAAAATTGAATGTTTTACTTCAATATTTTTATTTAACAATTACTTTTTACCTTGTATGATATGCTGCAGTAGTATACTGCTAAAAAAAATGTAATATTCTTTATTTGGAGCCATTCTGCATAACGAGTACTTTTAGTTTTGATACTTTGTATATTATGTTGATCCATAACTGGCTATATGTGTCTTTCTCTCAGAAAGCAGGGTGTCAGTGTTGGTAACACATTGGATTACAAATTGAATTTAGAGGACAGATATAATCCAAAAGTAATCTGTAATCTGTTCATCTCACTAAATTAACAGTAATAACCCACATGTGATTGTCTTTTCAGCCTTCAAACACATTCATTTGGAGAATTTGTGTTTTAAGGAGTAATCACGTGCTGTTACTATTAGCAAACGACAGCCAAATGCAGTCATCACAGTGAGGTTGTAAAGTGCCGTTGTAATGTCACTGCACATCATCGTCTACATATTGTCACATTTGACATAACACACAGTCTCTGAAGTGGGATCTTGAAGCTGACTTGTTTGTTGTGCCTTCAACAGGAGCCCAATGACATGACACGGAGTCACCCAGAGGGGGCATACGCCAACACGATCCTCCCCAACCACCACCACCCACACCCACACCATCATCACGCCGGGCACCACGGAGTGTTTGAGGACTTCGCTTGCTAGAGCCAACCATCTTTTTCAGTCCTGGTGACACCAAAAGATAAAGAGCTGTCTGTGTTGTGATCAATAGCAGACCCTCTGCATTTTCCGTCGGTCCTTTGCTGTCACCAGTGAAAAGCTACAGCCAAAGTCGAACACCAAACTTGTGCTGCTAACAAAGCACTTGTACGTACAGTATGTAGGCACAAATTGGACACCGCTTTTACTTTACTGATTTTTTTTCTCTCTCTTTCTCTGGATGGGACCCCTCTCAACTTTGTCCAGCTTCACATGAGAAGTCAGGCACTTTGTGATTCCAGGACCAATTTTTGGTACATAATCACTAAAAGGGAACAAGAGGAGGACTGCATGTCACCTTGATCCAGTTTATCCTTCAAAAAAAGAAAAAAATATTATTTATTTATTCAGCTAGCATCTGATTTTTTTTCTGTCTATATCTCTCCATTCATCTCTCCTTAAACTATTCCTCCTACTAAAACACACTGTACCATATCAGGCCATTCCACATTATAAATTATGTACTTATTTAAAGAGATACTATTAACTATATGTTCTATATTGTATACAAGATGAGAATACTTCAGCAAGCAAATCTTACTCGTGCTACATCCATCCAAAATATGAGGGGAATTATTTAGGCTGAACTGTATGACCTTGGCTTAGAAGATCTAGCAGCATCTTTCCACATGATACACTTTGTCTGGTTTGTGGTTAAGGTGTTAGAGAGTAGCATTGTACTTGTACATAAAGTCCAACTTTAAAATGAGAAAGCTCTAAAGTTCTGTTTCAATGGTTGTTGTTTATATTTGGTTAGTATATAACTTATGTAATATTACTTTTAGTTATTTATACATTTTAGAAAAGACTTTTATATGACAATATCGATCACGATTGTAGCAATTACTGTACACTTACAATCTGCAGATATGTTAGACTGCCAAACATCAATACATTTGTCCAGGTAACAAAAAAATGGGCTGTATGGATCGTGACTGCTGTCTCCATCATTTCCTTTTCTACGTCCTGCTGTTTTTTTCAAGGTGACACACAAATACTGGATGTGGGATGTATGATGTTTTCAGTTGTGACACGGTTCACTTAAATTATTTCTCTTATTCAGTTCAGTTTTGCCCACCATCCGCTCTTCACTTTGGTTAGCATCATAGCTTTAAGCTGACATAAGCAATAAGAAACAGAATTTTACTTTTTGCCAAGTCATCTCCTTCTGCTTGTGGGGCCAGTTCCACTGTAAAAGTGTAGCAGCTATTTACAGTGTCAGCCTGGCATCTTTGTGTGTGTGCGTGTGTGTTTGTTTGTTTGCATGTGCACTTTAACATTTTGCACACATGACTGAGCACATTAGACTGATTCAACTCGGCTGGGCTGGAAAAAAAAAAAAAAAGTTTGAGTCCGAATAGTTAGCAGGAAAGTTTGGAGTTTTATTGCAGTGGTAGTGAAGTTTTTATCTAATAAATGTAGATTTAGTACAGCTTAAGTCCTGATATTGTAAAGAGAAGTTTAATTTTAAAATGGCTCTGGAGGCTGGAATATTCTTATTGGTTAACTTAATCCTCGGTGGGTGGGACAAAGACACAACAGTTTTAAAGAGCACAAGTTAGCAAAGTGGGGTGGAGACTCGATTCAATCATAATAATGTTTGCAGTTATCGTGGAAGGTCAGCTTGCTCACTTCACCCATATTCACTGCAGGAACTTAACAACCTGGCCTCTCATCACCTGATCTGTTAAGAATTCGTGTGACGTACTTCCCTGTTTTATCTTTTTCCCTGTTTTATCAGGTCAAGATCTTTAGCATTCATAGTCCAACAGGCAACAGCAGTACCGGTTACATTATGTCACATAACTGTTTTTTATGATGGGAGAATTTAACAGGCAGCCGTGGGACAGACAACAATGAGAGGAGCAGTGCAGATTGATTTTCATTCCCTTTTTCAGTGGTCAAAAATGGGGTCCAGCTTTTTGACCCAGTTTGTAGTTTTCAGTTGTTTCAAATTTTTCATTTATTTCCTGTTATGATTGGCAGATGCTGAGATTTCTTCGCCTCTACCATTTGTTTTTAATAGGTCCTTTCCCCAGACTGTCTTTGTTTGACCAACAGCAGTTTCTTTCCAGTCTTTGTTAAAATATCAGTTCTCCTGCTCTCAAACAAAACAGTAGTAAAAGCAGTGGTTGCTGTTTGATGTGCTCTGCTGTCAACAGGACTGTCAGTAAACCCTTGAACGTCTTTGGAATTTACATTAAGCATCACATCCTGAGTAGCATCACCTCTTTCTCTGGGAAGTAATCGAGAAAAACCAAGTGGTGAAAAGAAAAGTTGGACCCACGATGATGGCTACACGTTAAGTTCCTGCAGTGGAAAATGCTCTCAGGTTATCTAAATAGCTACAGGCCAGTGTTCTTTGTGTCATTAGAAGGAATTAACTAGACTAAATATAGTTTAATCTTTTCTTGCCTACCCTTTCGCCTCCGTCTGTGGGCTTCAATCGAGTGTCACTTACGTTACAGCCACGCTCGATCGTCATCTTTTGCAAATATCTCTTTCGCTTCAGATTCATCTTCATTTCAAACCATGTAAAAATGCGCTCAGTAAAGTAACTTCAGAGATAATTAATTAACACTGACCAGCAAGATGTCTGCTAGTGCGTCGTGATTTCTGACATCCTACAGACAGTTGTCACACATGACTACATGTACTAAATCAGATAAATGTTTTTATTTTGGTGGAGCCCGCATGCTTGAGATCACATCCTGCTTTGTTGCTAATTGGAAACAAATTTGAAAGTCTGACCTGTACAGAATCAAGCCTGCTCAAAACTAAGCTAAAGTTTTGACAGTTCCTTGACAATCCATCCTGTGCAAAACTCAGAACATTTGCCTGGGAAATTTATTAATACTTCACATTACAGGATATCATGTTTACAAATGCCGACATAATTTTTCTGTTAATTTGATCGGTGCAATCTGTCACCACAGTATCACTATACATCACTTTAGCTCACAATGACATTCCACAGTCCTCCATCTGTCAAATCCCCTCCTCCTGTCAAGTAATCATGGGCTATACATGGCTGTTTAATATTCATAATCATGTGTCACTTTGACATTTTCAAAAGGTTCCCAATCACAGTCTCTGATGGCATCCTGTACAGGCTATGCATAACAATCTTCTCCTCTGTCATCAATAATTGTAGCTATCCTCCGACAAGTCACACAGGGGCTGGTGTGTTGAGATGAATACAGGCCTGCATTATGACTGTAGAGTTTTGTTTGAATGGCAGAGCCTGGAGTCGATGTAGAAAGGTTCTTTATCCTCCAGATGCAGCATTTGGCTGCACTGAAAAACACGGCCCTGTATACAAAAGCATTTAGAAACGCATAAGTCGATGACAAAGAGTTGATTTTAAAGCAGCATGCGGCCTGTGTGAGGTGCCACAGAGCTGAGGGGTGGGCGGCAGGTCTGTACTGTAGCAGATGGGACAACTTCCCTGCTTGATGACATGTAGCTCACATTCCTGGGATTCCTCCAGCCTCGACTCTGAGCTCCCTTCTTGCACAGCTCACTGGGCCTACCTCTTTATAGCTTCATGACATCTAGCCTGTATGTGCTCACTGTGTTATCCATAAAAAAAATCTATTTAACCCAACAAGCCACTGATGTTAAGTTTTGAATATCTGCTGTTATTTTCTATTTGAGCTAGTTATTTTTTTCCGCTGAGGGCTGAGAGGTCATGTGAGAGGAGAAAAAGATGAGTGCAGGATGATACGAGCAGCTGTCAGGAAGTATAAATTTCATCCCATATCTGACACAAATTGAAGTGGACCATCACTGCAGTAACAAGGAACGCTTGCATTTTGTACAGAAGTGTGACATTGTGATTATTTCCTCTGTTAGAACACATTTTATAAATGTTAAATATGGTAAATATGATAACTATTAAAGTTTAGATTGGTAAAACCAGTGCCTCCTAAATCCAGAGACCAATTCACTTTGTAACTCCGTGTTGTCTATTTTTTTCTTTACAACACAGTCTAAATGTATTTCATTCAGCCTTTCCACCAGCGGCTAAAACGCTGTTATAAAAAAATGACAAGCTTACAAGACTAAAGGCATCTCAGAAGTATGTTCTCTGGAGACAATATGGGACGACTCAGAGGGTCTTTGAAGACTTATCATTATGCAGTTAGGATAAGTGATTTCTCTGCCTTTCTCCTCACTGTCGAACAAACAAGCTTAATTCGACCTTTTAAAATACCCTCCAGGTGAACACAAGTTGTTGTAAAAACTGAAAATTCTGGTACCAGTTTCTAGAGGACTTGAAACAACTGTGTCCCTGTGTGGGAGGAGAAAGTCCTGGGATCGAATGTAAAACGAAGTACAAAATAATGACTTACAATTAACTTCCAGCTGCTCTGTAGTTATGTGGTTTTACAGCATGCCTCAGGGTACTGCATATGGACCCTTGAAATAACGAAAGCTGTAATTAAGGTTGCAACGTTTTCCCTGTTTTTACCCAACCCAGACATAAGGAATACCTCAGGTCTGACATGGGCAGGAATGTTAACTGCAGTCCTACTGAGCACACACTGGGAACACGAACAAGGTAACTATAGCAGTTGGTGTTAAAAATGTGATTTCTACATGTTCAGCAGTGCTGCTCACCTCAGCGACTGGCAGTCGGTACTGGTCTAGGACCTGTGCTACAGACAGTAAGCATGCTCTTCTGCTGACACCTAAAGGACAAAGTGGATTATGTAGCTGAAATACAGAAAATACAGTTTTCTTATCTTTAAAAAATAGAATTAAAAGACAACAAAGAGGGTTTTTTTCTATTCAAATAGTCTTTATTTAAAAATTATAATTATTCACAGTTCATTGGGAATTACAGCACACAATTAAATGTGATGAGCAATTATAAAAATGTGTTCCTTTGGTTATACTAGTACCCATATGTGTAAAGAAATGTTAACCAGTAGGTCCAAACATCAGTGGAAATGAAAAAAATATATTTGCCTGCTTTTTGAAATGAATCATTTGATTACAAATAAAAACACAAATATCATAAATTGCCATCAAATGTCTTATCAATTGACAAGCTATTTGAAAACAGTGATTCAAAAAAAAGATAAAGTAAAAAAAAAGATACAGTATGTTTATTTTTTTCACAAAAAATGATAAAATATCAATTGCTGTGTAAATAAAGCTAAAAAAAAAGGCTTAAAAATAGAGTCTATAAAATATTTATAAATGTACAGAGAATGTCATGAAAGCCTCTGTTAGTGCGGAAGTGTTCAGAATCTGCATAATTCATAGAGAAATGACAGATAAATAAGTTATAAACAAAATACTTAAGAGACTTCGCTCAGCGATAGGGGCTGTTAACAACATAGGAGATTAATCTATTTGTTTAATTTCAAGCTTCTCATGTCTGAAGGCAAAGATGACAAAGATCACCACAGTACCTTCATATTGTAATCTTAGCCCTCCATCTTTCACAGTGGTTTTTTGGAAGATTCTGTTTCCAATTCCGCACATTATTAGTGTCATACTCTTCAAAGAATCAAGGAGAACATTCATACTATGTCAGCTGGAGCACTGTCACGGTGAAAGACTGCTCTCGTCAAGAAAGAGATGCGTTACGAAATTATTGCAAAAAAAAACAACAAAAAGTGACCTCCATGGTCCATGTTCACATGGCAGAAAATACAGGAAACACTATTGAGGACCACCACTGTGGATATGGTAACATGTACTTTGAACCCAATTAAAGTTAAACAAAAGGACTTGCTTTAATTTTGTATTTCCAAGTAAATTGGATGATGAAAAGTGTCTAGTGTCAGCAAAATACATTAAAGGTCTTGTCAAAAGAAATTACAGTGTATTTACTTAACATTGAAAAGAGAGCATTAAAAAAGTCTTACTTTATGTAATGTTATGAACAGTATTGTGATATACACATTGCTGTACTTGCAGCAAATGTCTTTGACATGAAAAGCCCTGTCCTCCACCGGACAGCCATCCAGTTGTTATCTGTAATATTGCACATTAAAATATACTAATAACTTTCTGGTGCCCAGTACCACGGCCTCCACCACCACTCAGTAAATTAGAAAAGGACTCCCATTGGACTGCACTGCAACTGGGAGAAAGCAAACATTTCTGAAACTGAGCTGGAGGACATGACACCATTCAATAACTTACTACATCTTTAACAGTACAGTTCAAAATACTTTGGAAAAGTTAAAAAATCTTTTTGATTATAAAAACGATTTTTAAAAAATGTCTGCTGTATGCGATGATGTGAAAAAAAATATTTCATACATTCTTAATTTCAAACATTTCTAAACTAATTAAATTCTGTTTTAAAGTACCATTTACCTCAATGAGGATGACAAACCTGGGCAATCACTTCAGACAATTACCAAGGTGACCCTCCCACTGCCCCCCTGCCCCATTGTTCATTATCCTGCATTGCCTCCTGCATTTAAAATTTCTTGCAGCATCAAAGGGTGTCATGGAGAAAACTTAAACTTAAATACATACTGCTGATCTACTGCAATACACTAGCCTTCATCTGCAACCTCTGAAGACAAACGGTAGATGCTTTATAAACTTCTACTCTGCTTTGAGGCACATACGCAACCTGTGACTGGTTGGGACAACACATTTAAAAAAATAAAAGGTTGACTGACAAGCCATTTAACCGTCCCAGCAATGTAACAGGTTTATCCACAGTGAAAGATACTATCTCCCACCTATTCGTGTTGTAACAATACCAAATTCTAATGAAAAACATCAGCCCTGTGCAAGAATGTGAAACAAAAAAATAATTTCAAAATAGTCAGCATATGAAAAGTCAGTTCAAAGGCACATATATAAAGATCAGTGAAGAAGAGTCAGTACATTTCAAAAAACTTTTCAAAGTGTTTGGTAAAAGGATATATATATGTGTGTCTGCATGTGTGTGTGTGTGTGTGTGCGTGCATGTGTATGTATGTGTGTCTGTATGTATGTATACATACAGACACACAAACACAGACATTAAATCAAATGACATTCTATGAAGATGAAAGCGTTGATCACTGATCTCACTTTGCCATTTGCAACATCTCCAGTGGGTTACTTATGTAGCCCTGTACCCACTGGATCTGTAGTTGATGCCTGAAACATAGCAACTGGGTAAGCAAGCACTTCATCGAGGCTCTGCTAGTGTGAGTTTCTGCTACCTAGTGGTCAGATGCTTTCAGAATCATGAGAACAGCTAAATCTTTTGGTTCTATGACTCATCTGTGTGGACAAGTATTGTAAACATTTAAGAAAAGGTTTCATTTGGGAGTGTACTGCATTTGTTTGTCGTTACGAGATAAAAACTAAAACAACAAACTAAAAGACCCTTGACACACACTAAAAGATGGAAAATGTCAGGCAGGGTCACATATGTAACCAAACCCCAGACATCAGTTTTGTTTAGGGCAGAGATACTACATGTGGTTCTTGCATGGTGGTAAACGGGTTGTTCTTGTTTGCCTGCAATTCTAACTTGCACAAACAGGCGGAGGAAGAAGTTCACTGGTGCTTTCAAGTGCTGTTTCCTTGTTCTTGCTCAAACAGCAGCATGGCGAGCTGGGATCGAGAACCAAGACCTTCCAAGTTGCTCTGAACACATCTGTGATAGATGTCTTCACTAAGCCGTGGGTTGCAGACTTGGTAACTGTACTGCTGGTGCAGTGCTGGCTCCACTGCCCTGAATACGTGCAGACCTGAGTACTTTACAAAAATGTCGTAGATGTCCAGGGTCTCTAGGATCTCTTCATTCTCTTGAACATCTGCCACCATTCGTGTGCGTGTTGCCATGTAGTCCGAGTTGTAAAAACATGCCTCATCAAATGACCTGCGGTCAAAATGGCCTGCATCCTTGACGAGGTCGACTGTGACAGGATGCTCCTGGTTGTGATAAGCAACATCTGGGTTGTAGTCCTGAAAGTGGATGGGGAAGAACACCTGCCAGTTGTTTATGGAATTCATGCGGCAGCGGTTCAGAAATTCTGAATTGATGTTTGTGCTAATGCCAGCCAAGAAGAACAGCGTGTCAACTGGGTGCTTCTTTGAGATGATGTCCATGAATTTGATCTGGGATGGTGTTTCCGTCTTGACACTTATCCATGGGATTTTTACTGTAGGGTATTTGCGTTCATAAGCATTTATCTGAGTCTTCACATTGGCAAATATATCATTCTGGTTAACTTGCTGTGCCTCTACTGGGTCATAAATAAACAAAAATGTCAGGATGGCATTTTCACTGGTCTCAAAAGCATTTGAGGCAAAGACTTCCAGAAAATGGTCGACATAGCTCCGGTCCTGCACTGTAAGAGGTATAATGATGTGAACTCTTGTGGCTTCAGTGACATAGGGCATGGGAATGATCTCTATCCGACTCAGAGGTCGCACCAGATGAACTCGCTTGGTGATGGAACGGCTATGACCTTTTTGGTTAACCGCCTCCAGCTGAAGGTCCAAGGTATACTCCATGCCCCTGATGGGGTCGAAGCGCCTGTAGCCATTAATCAGCTGCTGCTTCTTGAGATGTAGAACAGGCTTGTACTTCTTGTTCAGCTCTGTCATGGCCATGTCAATGACATCGGCCACGTCCATGCGGTCAACACCGCGAAGTTCACACTTTGGAGAACCATCGATACATGAATAGATCTCCTCCTCTGTAAAGTATTCCCACTTCAGAACTTCAAACCGAGATTTCGGCTCAAAAGGTGGATTGATCCCCACGGGCCACTGGGCGCTTCGGTTGCCCTCAAAAGCAACCACACTCACATTCTTTATTTCTGCCTGTGGAAACATAAGAAGTGTTCTGATCTGGTCAGTTGCTGAACCATCATTTAGGCACTGAATGCTACAGTAAAATTCTGGTATTTTAAGTCTAAAATAGATGTAAGTAAAGCAAAGCCAGGCTTTACTTTTGACTGAACCAATGGTCATTTGTGACACTGAAATCAGCTTACCTGCAGCTTAGCAATCTCATCGTAAGTCTTCTGGAGTTCAATCTCAGTGAAGTATCTGTGCAACTTGTACATCTGTTCAGGGTCAGACACTGGATGGACAGTCAGAGCTTTCTTGAACTGTTCATTCTGCTCTTTACTGGGATCAGAGTTCTTTCCCAACTCATAATGGTGGTAATGAAGGCCCTGAGAAGGAACAGAGAGGTCTTTTCAAGAGGCATCTTAAAACCATGACAGAAACATGCCTAACATTATTCTATGCTTAGTTTTCATTCAAAAGAACCATTATACGCTGTCTAGGCTGAATCTTGGACTCATCTCCACTTCACACAGACTGGTTTCAACCATAATTGCATGGTTAAGAGGAGACGGAAGTTCATTTTGTAAGAATAGAATACTATTGTCATACAACAACTTTCTTATTTTCTGAATTTTGGTCATTTCATGAACTCAGTTTGTTCGGAGAACATAAGACGGAACAGATGTTTTATCTTAATTAAATTATCCCATTCTTACATCAAAAGCTAAGATCACTGCAGCATTGTCTTAAATATCAACGCTTAAGAATTTACAAGTGGCTGACACCAGCACCTGAATCCCACTTCATTCAGTCATTTAAGCAGAGTAACCACCTAAGGAGCTTGAGTGATTAAAAAAGTGAATCCAATCTGATCAAGCTATTAAAAGAACAAAGAATGGAGTCACTGCTTAAGTGAGCTGCAAGGCCACTCTATTGCAAATGTTTTGCCAACAGCTTACAGCTTGTCATGGTACACTTAGTGAAGCATTGTCCATGCCTAATAGTCATCAATGTTCACTCTCTTAACAGATAAACTGATGTCTGGTTCTGTGTTCAAGCTGTTTTCTTCACCCACAGCAGGACTTTTACTTTCCCCCACCTCTCTCCCACCTTATCTAAGAGCCTCTGCTGGAAATCTTCTGGTCAGAGCTCTTAAGTTAGCCATGCAAGTCACTCTCAACTGTGTAACAAGATGGTTCCTGCACTGGGTCTTAGCCAAGCAGGAGAAAATGGAAGCAGAAGACAGCAGAATAAGTCAATTGCAACAAAATGTCTGTTGTATAATGTTAAGGACACCTCTGCGTTGATAACCTTGTAACAGTGTGTTTTAATAAGACGGCAAAGACCACAAATTTCAGTATGGATGAGGCATACTGTGCTGAATAGAACAAACAATCGCCTGGAAGGGCACTGGGACAGATCAGGGCTCCACAGAGCTTGTTTGACCTTAAATGCTAATGACATTACAGGAGCAGAGCATGTTGACCCACAGGGGATTTTAACACCATTGAACCTAAGCAAGGACAAAGTCAGCTGTGCTCTCCTTGCCTGTTTACCTATTCCACGCTGCTGGCGGAGCAGTGGGGGAAAAAAAGAAAGGTTAAAGGGTATTAGCAATCTACTCTGTAATATAAATACCACCTCTGTGCAAGCATGGTAATTACAGTTTTATATAGCTGTCTGTCACTTTTAAGTGCCGTCCCGGAGGCAAAGCATGATTTCTGCCGTGACAGTTTTACTTTTCTGTCGAGGAGAACTCCCGCTGTCTCAAAACTGCTCTGAATGACAGTCTTCAAGCTGTTTTTTTTTCTCTGTGGCTCCTCGTTCACTTAAACCCTGAACTGCCACATTCCTTTTCCCTTTAAACATCAAACATTAAGATGCCGACAGACTGTTTTAAAGATTAAAACATGTATGTATTATTGAAAAGAAAGGTATGTGATGAGGAATACGTAGTTTTTGATCATATGCCTTTCGACGTACCTCATATTCGCTGACACAGTTTGTGTTCGTGTAATCTATGATGCATCTTCCGAGCCACTCATCGGGTCTTGCGCTCAAAATGTCATTCCTACAGTTTTCCAGGAAGGGCTGGAGTCGGAGGAGCAAAGTACGCGACAGGAGGTACCCGAACCCTCCGTAGCAGTACTTCCCCTCCATCTCTCCACCTATGAACTCCTCAGGACTGCCCATGTAAAGCTCTCGGTCCATACTCAGGTGCTCCACCAGGGCTTTGATCCGGTCGGCTTCCGTGTAGGCGTCATCTTGGACGAAGTAAAACCAGTCGTATTCGTTGATGTAATGGTCGTAAATGTGCCTGATGTTCTGGAACATGTTCCATATCAGTCTCTCGTCGCCATGAGACACGACGAACATGCCATGGGGGACTTTGCGGTTGCGCATGCCGGTGAAGAAGACCACGGTGTCCAGGTGGTGGCTAATGGTGCGGTTGACAGCTACGCCTAACGTGTTAATGGTGTTTTTGGATGTCAGGACGCCGACGAACAAGCGCTCACGCATGCCCAACTCTGTGCTTATGTATTTAGCCCTGAAAAAGACAAAAAAACATCTGCTTTCAGTAAAAATAAACCAATACTGAACAGTTTTCTAACTTACTGTCACACCAAGAGATACTATTAGAACTGTTTTTGTTTCTGTAACTTCAGATTATTAAGTGACCCTAAAATGAGGAGGGATGATGAGAACTGAGAACAGCAGTTTATTAAAAGGCAGAAATTTTGGACTCTGTGTTTCTGTCCACCACGTCCACCACATTTCATGGAAATTCTTTATAAATATCCAAACCCAGAAACAAGAAATTCCATCAGCTCTTTGGAAAAGTAAACATGCAAGAACTTGAACTGTGATTCATCACATCAACCACCACCCAACCCACTCTTATCGCTCTGTTATACTGAACATAGCATCAATTATGTCTCTGGTGAGAGCCACAAATATTTTAATCAATTAGCAGATGGAACAAAAAAAGAATTGGCATCTTTCAAGCAGAAATGCCAAACTTTTCCTGGTTCCAACATCTCAAAAGAAACATGTTGCTACTTTTAATTGTCAAATATGTTAATAAATCAAATACATTTGTTGTTTAACTTTTTGTCAGACAAAAAAAAGACATCTGAATGCATGATCTTGAACTCGTGGTAGTTGTGATAAGTTTTTCAACTGCTTTTAGACATCCCATAAACTGATTTATCAAGAATAATTTTCACCAATCTATAACAAAAATCACTTTTAGTGGCACCCCTACCCTTTACTACGTGGTCGGGGTCGCCTGCGAAACCTGGATGTCTAAATGCTTCAAGTGTTGCTCTCAGCAGCACTTTTCCCACAGGGGGAAAAGTTTCTTTCTCAGAGTCGCAAGGCTGTGCAGCCACTCTGAGCGTGGGGGCTGATATTCAAACAAGGTCTCAATCCAGGAAATCTTGGAAATGTCAGCCTGTTTACAAAGAAAATGTAACGCAGGAAATTGTTCAGTGTGGAAACACGGCCCTAAATATGAAGCTCACCTTTGGTCTGTGGCAGGTCAAGAGCAGCAGGGGAAGAGGGGAAGTGGACTTTCTCACTTTGAATGAAACTTTATGTGCTAATTTGGTCAGAACCAGTAACACCCTGGAGAGAAATCAACACCTCTGAGTGATGCTGAAGTCATGCCAGTCATTTATATTTTAACTGACTGCTCTTACTCATCATGCTGTCAGTGTAGGTTCCCATGCCCCCATGAGAGGCAGAGACACCTGTACGCCTGGCAGACCTCATGTGACTGATCTTCACATATGTAGTGAGGATGAGCTGCTCTGCGGCCTGCTGGCTTATAATAATGTGGCCTGTGTGTGAAGCAAACAGCGCGCCGCGGGATGCGTCACCAGCGACGCTCAGCTCACCTGAAAACTTTCTTCGGGGCGCTCTGCTGGACTTGTTTATACGGGACTATCCTGGGCTCGAAATCCTCCGCGGACTCCACCTCGCCGACGGCAGAAATGGAGTTGGGCTTTCTGGCTCCTTTGAGCTGCCCGTCCTGACCCAGAGCCGCATCCTCGCCCTCCTTTGCGTCCGGATAACACGCGTCCTCCGTCCAGCTGACGCTCAGCAGACTCAACGTGAAGCCCAGAGAAATGCCGATCACCACCGGGCCGAGCGAGCGCAGGACAGAAATAAACACAGAAAATCTCATCTTGTGCTCCCGTGGCTCACAGCCCCGCGTCGCTCCACACACACACACATACACACACACACACACGGGCCTGAGGTCCAGGTGGCTCAGCTGGGCATCAAGTGTGACCCGAAGCGGCCGTATCGACGTCCAGCTCCGGCAGAGGTGTCGCTTCCTCCTTAAAAGTGTACGCCGGATTCGTACGTGTCAGTGTCGGCGCTACCTGGCTCCTCCCCGGCCAGACTTTAGCATCAGAGGCGGGTCTAGTTTCAGACCGCGCGAATGGCTGCGGGCTGCGCAGGGCGGAGGGATCTCCGGCGGAGCGGGCCGGCTGCGCAGCGCGGAGGAAATGTGAGCCGGAACAGAGCCGCGCTGTGTTTACACCGGGAGGCTGCGTCCGCCCGGAAACACGCCGCGACGGCCGCTCAGTCACACACGGGACGTGTTCACATCACTGTCTGCTGCACTCATCTCTGCACGTTATCTCTGACTAAAACACCGCTGCTCACTTTTTATGACATTAGAATAAGAATAAAAGCCATTAAGCTGGATTTATGTCTGTCTGTTTGTGTTTCACTTGAGTGTCTCCATTTTATGCCACTGATCATTTCCACTCGACTAAACTTCCCTCAGTGACTGTTCTGGACTTGCTCTGGTCATCAATAACTTTACACATTAAGATTCAACACATCGAGCATTACAGCTCAAAAGATAAAATGCACTGAAACAGTGTTACACGTGAATGCATCGGTGATACTAACTGATGTTGATGTTAATGTTTTGCCCTTAAGGACAAATATGTGCATATTTTTACTTAGATAAATATTTCCAGTGCAGGACTTTTCCTCTTTCCTTCCAATTAAGTGTTTATGCTCTGTGTTGCTGCACTTTTAGATGTCTGAGCTTTGTAGTGTGT
>JBAJHX010000043.1:16677503-16696588 GCA_037176925.1 Amniataba percoides | reverse complement strand
TGTTGTAACACAGTAACACTGATGCATCTGTCTGCAGCAGTGTGCTTTGCTCAAAATTAGTATTTGTTATTAGTATTTATAGTATAAAGTATTTGTAAGTTGCACTATTACTACCCTTAATTTATTTCTATTCTATTTTTTACAGTGTATATATGTATCTTTTAAGTATGTGTTGATAGTATGTATCTATACATATGCTACACAGAGAGTATATTATGTATTTTTATATGTCTATATATGTAAATATTATGTGTTTTTAATACAAACCAGTTACTTAGCTTGTATCTTGTTTACTTTATTATCTTTTGTTGAGCTGATGAGGTGCCCCTCCAGTCTGACTGAACAAATACATTTTGTATGATTTGTTAGATTTCAGATGACTTCATTATTAATGATCTAGGAGAAAAGAAATGAGTCTGTACCAGAAGTCTGTCTCTGCAGGTGCTTCATGTGTATTTAATTAGTTCAGCTTCCTGCTCATCCACCTGGCTCCCGCTGTTCTCTGTCTGGCCTTTGTGCTCCAGATGTTGAGGCCAGTGTGCTTTGTGGTCTGCTCAGGTGATCCTGCAGCTGCATCTTTTGCAGACCTTTTCTGAAACTCACTGACCCTGATTTCACTCATCTCACTGAGACCTCCAGCCCCCCACGAGTCCATGACCCACACAGCCTGAGTAGTGGCAGGGTCAGCGTGCTCTCCAGCAGTCTTCCTATTTCAGCCGGATGAATGAATTGCTTGTTTGTGGTAATCACTTTAAACAACATTAAAGGCCAGAGATGATTCAATATGCGTCCTGTGCTGGTGAGATAATACAGAGAGCTTCAGGCTGATGATGAACTTTCCTTGTATGTTGCCAGTCTCATGAATTCACAGCTATGCACATATGCCTACTACATGCATGAACAGACATTAATGGACCCACAGTCACACACATATGCCTTTAAAGGGAGTGAGGTTTGTCTGACTTTATTATGCTAGATTCTGAGTGAATTTATATGTATTTATTTAAGTAAAAAAAGGTTCCTCTTTTTGGATACTGTGGTTGTGCTTTACATCCTTGATTATACTTTTCAGCTATTTCATTTTTTAGCAAGGCACAAATCCAGTCTTTGCCCTGTTGTGCCCTCTGGTGGTAACTAAAATATCCACCTCAGTTAATCAGAATTTGGATCTTGAAAGCATGTCATTTTGTGGAACTATGATTCAGGTTTGGAGAATTAACCGTGACTTGAATGTGCGGATTTTATTACAGCTTTCTTTGGCATCTTTTGTGGTGGTCAGTGTCATTGTCCACCATTGTCCATTTCCAGAAATAAAGTCTGGTCCCATTTTCTGTCTGTCCCAGGAAAAGGGATCCTTCATCTGTGACTCTTCCTCAGGTTTCTTCCCCTCACAAAGGTTTTTTTTTTTTTTTAGTTTTTCCTGACCCAGTTCGACAGTCTAAGGACAGAGGGTGTCACAACTGTACAGACTGTAAATACCTCAGAGGCAAACAGTGTTTGTTACTTTGGGCTTTAAATAAATAGGCTATATTTGAAATTTGAATTTGAAATTGAATATGGAATATTTTACATATTCTCTCTCAACTCACTCCTGAACATCGACAGTTGTACCACTAAATATGATGACAGTGCTTCTGTAACTGGGTATAAAAACAGCACACAGACACACAAATTACAGTGTTTGTGCAGGTATGTGCTCTCTTTGTGCTTATACAATTACATTGTTATATGTTGTCCAATACATTTATCATTTCTGTTTCTGGATTTGTTGTAGAAATATTTGAAAATGCATCATGTTCTGAATGAGACATTTGCTAATTAACAGTTTCTAACAGTTAGAAGAACCCGACCTCTTTGATGGTCGGGCGGGGTAACGATTCACAGATAACCCTGACAACCATCAGGGGTCAATGACCCAACTAGAGTTTAAAATGGCTTTAGGATCAGAGGTGAAACACCTTCAGGAACCTCCAGCAATTCCAGTTGACTTTCTTCTAACTCTTAGAAATGACCACGACCTGGATGACTGAGAATCTTCACAGACCTAATTAACAGTGTTTTGTGAGACCATAACACAATTTAAAGTTGAGTGACTTCATTATATAGTATGCACATCCTGAGATCATTATGCTTGAGACTGAAAGCAATATTCAGTTTTATATAACAGTCATTGTCTTTTTTATTATAACTTTGGCATAAATGACTGTCTGGTTAGTATGAAAGGACAGACTCAAAATCATTCAGGTCCGTCTGAATAATACCAGTAGCCTAATAATAAGAACAATAGCCTGGTGACAACATTTGAACTTTGCAGAAGGTTTTGCTTGCTGTAATCATTCTTCCTTTTATACTGGCCCTAAAGCAATATTTTCCCTAATCAAGGGCAAGTGATGGGGCACAAACTCCTCAGTCCTCATTCTAAAAATACATTTCAGATAATGAGAGGCTGCACCCTCCCATTAGCTGTCTGTTTAAGAAGTTTCTGCCTTTTTGGAGCTATTGTCTCTCCACCCTAGCTTGACAAGTAAAGACTGCCCAGGGTAATAAAGAGACAGTCACATAACTTGATTTGTCTGATACAGATTACTGAAGCCTCGCGTTAACCCCAGATTAAATGTGGATTATGTCCCACATCCCATGCATTTAAAACATATCAGGAAGGTATATCCCGTCAGTATGAACGGGGGTATAATTATAGAAATCAAATCACGTCGCAGTGTTTACATGGGCACCTGGCGATTGTTTTAAAAACAGACTTTCGTGAAATTGTGAACCTATCCTTCGACACGACGGCTTTTCTGTCACGAAGCTCCCGTCTCCCACACTCGTTTCGGGCCCGTGAACGCACCAGTTTAGGTGTCCTCGCAGCTGCCTGCAGTCAAACTGTAAATGTCAGCAGCGCCGCTCCCGCCCTTCAATGTCGGAGTTAGTCCTCACATGCTGAGTTTCAGCGTGGCCGAGCCTGCACGCGGTTTCTTCATGCAGCTTTAGGACCCGTCGTGTCTGCTGTCTCTGCTCGGTGTTTGTTTTTGTTTTTGTTTAGTTTTTTTTAAGGCGGCCGGTGTACCAGCGGTAATGGAGTGTCGTGTGTTGTCCATTCAGAGTCACGTTGTCAGGGGATACGTGGGGAACAAGTCGGCAACATTTCCTCTGCAGGTAAGAACTGCTTGAAGCGTCTCTGCAGGGACAAACAACACCAAACACACTAAGAAAAGGGAAACTCATCCTGTCCTCGCATTTGTTTCAGAGGGTCACTTCCTGATCTGTGACAGGAGTCCTGCACTGTTTCATCTGAAACCACACAGGCCGTCTCCACGTTTCTGTGTAGTTTGTTTTTACACACTTACATCAACAGTAGACAGTGGCTGCAGAATAAAAAAAACACCACACACACACCTCAGTGGAAAATGTGCTCCAACATGACTAACTTTTAGTCCTTATAAAATGCTAATGAGCTGGAGCCTGGTTGCTGCCAGGTGTCTCAGCTCCTTACTTAAAAACACAGGTAGCTGTAAAAGTTTCTAATAATCAATCAGTCTTCATTTAGAGGAAATGTAGAAAAGTGACTGACACTCTAAAACAATGCCCACTCATCCACACATGAGGCAAACATTTAATTTCCCAATAACATTGTGATTTGATGCCATAACTTTACTTTTCCCAGTGCAGAAGACAACAGCAAGACATCACACCAATGTTTGTGGGTATTGTTGACTAAACTTAAAGAAATACAGTTTGACATTAGAGCAGTAGTTTTGAAAAGAGTGCAGGCAGAGAGTTATGTATGTATGTACATCATTTAAGTCATGTCCAGGTTACTTTTTTGTGGTTGATTTCAAACCTTTGCGTTGTGTGATCAGGCGGTGACAGCAAGATCTGTTTTATGACCCTTATCTCAAAGTTTGTCAGTAAGTGAACTGCTGGTTAATTTTCAGACAGTCCTCATGAAGTGTAATGCATTCACAAACTGAAGCATTATACAAAGGTGTTAAAATGTAATTTGATTTATTTTAAGTCACCAAAATGTACCAGATCTGAGATGTGAGCAAGACAAGCGCTCACGTGGAGCAGCTCTCACTGGGATTCAATGCTCCAGCAGTTCATTGACATTCAGCAGCTCATCTGAGACGTCATTGTTCTCTGTTTTAACAGCTGCTTCCTTACTCTTTCCTCAGGTGCTGGGCTTTGAAGTGGACTCCATCAACTCCGTGCAGTTCTCCAATCACACAGGTTGGCCGAGTGCTTTCAAATTGCTCTGCGTGAGAAAACTAAGTGGCTTTTACAGTTTCACAAAGCAGATTATGTCATTTGCCACTTCTTTTACAACCCAACCCTTTCATCTTTTAATTCAGACATACAGCTCTGGATTTATGCCAGCACAGTAGATTCATAAAATGTGACGTTATGATCCGTGTGGTATCCGAGAGCTTCTTTGCACCGACTTTAACTACAACCTGTTTTCTTGTTTGCATTTTGCACCACACACACGTAAGGACACAGTAAAGACGGTGGCTCGGGTGAGGTGCAAAGGTGTTGTGTGCAGAGTTGATGACTTTGTACTTTGGTTTGCAAGTATAGAGATTTTCAGATGAGCTCTGTATGCAAGATCATCAGTTGTCTGTGTTTAACTCAAAAAGTTAAAGTTTTCTAACAATCATCTCTCTCTTGTCAATTTATCCTTGTTAACCCAGACTCAGATTTACAGTGAACATTTACACACGTGGAAGTACTTTGCATAGGATGAACAATGCATGGTTTAATTTTTAACCTTTTCAAAAGACAACGGATACAAAATCAGCTACCAGAATCATTGTACACATGCACACACAAGAATTATAAACATTGTAACTTTAATGTGTATAATTATATTTATTTTTTTCTCTGAATTAGGTTAATTCAGTAATTATGTCAAGAATTAACCTTCCAAACAAAAAAAACACACTCACACAGAGTCTGACAAAAGGAATCCATCAAGGTGTAAGACAAAACTAATGCAATTTTACATTAACACACATATAAATACAAATACACAAATAATATTCATTACTTTGAATGTGTCTGTGGCAATGTTTATTTCATTTGTTTGTCATCATCTTTTTAAAATGTTTATATATTGGTAAGAAAATCAACTATTCATATGAAAAAGCCAAACTGTGCAGGTACACAAATGATAGAAATGTTCCTCCTTCAAATAATTTCAAGGTGTGTCTGTGTAGCTTTTCTGAGCAGCAAACACAAGTAGCATTTAGAGGACGACTCCATGTCAGATCTCCCAACCTGCACTTCTCAAGAGCTTCTTCAGTCAGCTGTGTTAGGCAACCTGACTGAATTAGTGAAGTTGGACTAAAAGCAAAAATAAAGTCAGAAAGCTGACTGAACTCTGTCAGTTACGAAATGATATCAAAGTTGGCAAATATTAGCCACCATGAGCTGCTTGTTATACCAGACCAAGACAAAACCTCTGTGTATTGAAACTAGCAAGGATTCGGTTTATGCTCATAAAATGTAGAAGGAAAACGCTGACACTTTTTCTTCAGCTGTTTTATTGGCTTGCTTTAAGGTATTTCTTAACTGAGTAACTGAGAAACTGAGCAGATGCAATGGAATGATATTGTGAAAGGAGTAAATATGTGCAATGCAAATATTTAACACATCAATAACAGTAACACTACGTTAAGTTTGTAGTACTACTACATTGTATGAGTATGTATGGTAGTCAGGACTTTCAACTACCAGTTTTGTTTTCCAAACCATTGTGGGTAGCTGATTTCTCATTTGTTCATTATGACATAGTGCAAAATCTAAAGAGCTAGCTAAAGAGTATTAACCATGGCTTATATAGAGCATATGCAGATGAATAACAAATGAAAGCAAAAACTTAAATCCCTGATGCCTACAGTGAGCTTATCTGGTGGCTCTGTCATGCTGTGGGGGACACTTTGCTGGCATGGTTTGGGTCCACTTGTCCCCTCAGAGGGAAGGGTCACTGAAAATCAATACAAAGTTGTTCCGAGTGATCACCTTTACCCTGTGATGAAACATTTCCATCCTGATGGGAGCGGTCTCTTCCTGGATGACAGTGCCTCCATTCACAGGCACAAGGGGTCACAGAGTGGTTTGATTAGGATGAAAATGATGTGAATCATAAGATGAGGCCTCCTCAGTCACTTGATGTCAACCCAGCTGAACACCTGTGGGAGATTTTAGACCAACATGTTACACAGCATTCTTTGTTACCATCATAAAAACCAAATGAGGGAATATTTTTTGGAAGAATACTGTTACCCCCCCCCACTCCCACATATATAAAATAAGGCAACTGAAGAAAATCTGCAGCATAATGATATTCATTCTGTGCAATGAGGCTGTAAAAATGTTGCTCAATTAAGGAGAACAACATAAATCTCTGGCATTGAATCTTGTTGGCTGAAACACCTGCAGAGAGGATCGGATTATAATCCACGTTTCATGTGCCAAAGTATGTGAAGAATGTGCTTTCACCACAGGGAGACATTTGTACAGTGACCATTTAAATCAATAGAAACATTTGTTCTTCTGCAGGACGAAAATGGTGGCCAGTGTTGAACATATGGGGCTTATGTGATCCTACTTCTATTTTACAGCTATACAGCAACTACTATACTATATTTATACAACTATGTTATGTATAAATAACATTAATGTTAGACACTTTGCTCAAAGGGAGTTAATACAGACCAGTTTGACCAAAGCACATGAATCTACTTTGCCACAAATCCCACTGCAGGAGGTTGTTCTCTCTGGCTCACGATCAGTTTTTTTTAGTTCTGTGTGAACTCTGTGTTTCCGTATGAAGAATACACCAAAGTGTGTTTATGTGAGTGCGTCCAGTCATTTACAGTCAGAACAGCTTTCAAGGGTTTAATCTAGGTTAACGGTGAAAGGGGAGGCCAAGAAAGGGAGGGGAGCTGACAGCAAGGACACAGGCATCCCATTTAGTCAGTGAGGAGGCCCCTGTTTGGCTGCGGACACCACACAGGAGGAGAGGGACCTCAGCTGAGGGAGAGGGGGGGATGGGACAACAGAGCAAGAAGGAAGAAAACACTCGGATATCAACTCAGCAGGCCTAACCCAATATTACAGTGTTTTGCCTAGTTTAGGTAATGCTCCAGTGTCATGGTTCCCCACTGACCCCCAGAAAGATTTAAAAGATCAAATTCTATAAAATCAGCATCTTTTTGAATGTCATGTAACTGTGAATCTCCATTTTCCCTCTTGAATCTCAGGCTACGCCCACTGGAAAGGGCAGGTACTGACAGCAGAAGAGCTAAATGTGCTGTATGAGGGGATAAAGCTCAATAAGGTGAACCACTATGACTACATCCTCACTGGTGAGTCTGCTGGCATCTGGTGATGCCTGCATTTCTTCTGTGAATGGCTTTAACAACACTAACCAACACAGCACTTGGAGAGAGCACAGCAAAGTGAAAGACGTATGTAATTTGATCTTTATGACATTTTCATCCCCAAGGCTACAGCAGAGACACGTCCTTTCTGGAGACGGTGGTTGAGATTATTCAGGAGCTGAAGAGGGCTAATTCCAGCCTGGTGTATGGTAAGTGTTCGGTATTATGTTGTTCAAATCGAAACAACCAATATTGGCTTGAAGATGTAGGTAAAAAACAAACAAATAAAAAAAGCAACAAGGAACTATATATCTTGTCAAGAAAAAACAATACATTTTCCTTTAAGTAGTAATCATTTGCTACTTTCGTCTGTACAAAGTGGCACAAAACTACACATCAACTGTTGTTGGTGGAAATGAATTAATTGATGACACCATCATTCGTATGGCACCTTGGCTTTAGGAAATAATGATGTCGTTTCACTTGTTTCAGGCCAACCAGTTAATTGCTGAAGGGCTAAAAATTCACAAGTGTAACTTTTCTTAATGTAAATTCCACATTTAATTTTGAGCCTTCTTTTCTACAGTTTGTGACCCTGTTATGGGAGACCACGGTGCTATGGTAAGCATCATACAGTGTATTTCTATAGTTCTTTTCCCATATTGTACAGCTGAGGAGTATTTACAGATCACACAAAGATCTTTTTTGTATTCATCCATCACACCTTTGAAAAAGTTCTAAAATTAAATATATTTGCATGTTTATCATAATTAGTCTGTACAGCTAAATCTTTCTGTAGGTTCACTTGTAAGAAAGTTAAAGACTGTATGTAAACTTGAATCAAATTTTTTATTTGTTTTCTGCTTCAGTACGTTCCAGAGAACCTGCTGCCAGTCTACAGGGACAAAGTTGTGCCTTTGGCCGACATCCTCACTCCCAACCAGTTTGAAGCAGAGTGAGGGCACTTTCATCATAAACAGAATTAACAGAGCACTATACAACACAGCAAGAAAATCTCCATAGAAGGCAGCCAGTAAAAAATAATTAGGGGGATTATATTCACCTGGCATTATTACCTAAATAGGAAGAAATATGAGACGCACTGTGATGTTTGTTGCTGCAGCTAATAATGTTTGTAAAAATCATGTTGAAAAAAAAGTCTGTACATTATGTGGAAGAAGGCAAGAGTGTATGAAAGCTTTCTCATCGGTACCTCTGACTTTCACACAGGCTATTAACTGGAAGGAAAATAAACACAGAGGAAGATGCTTTTGAGGTGAGTATTGGATATTGTGCTGTATCTAATTTGGTTTGTGGTACCAAAAAATACAATGCTTGATGAAATGGGACCCCTTTTACTCTCCAGGTGATGGATTTGCTTCACAAAATGGGTCCAGAGACAGTTGTCCTCACCAGTACAGACCTGCCCTCAAAACAAGGGGACCAGTTTTTGGTGGCCCTTGGGAGCCAAAAGATAGGTAAAGTCCCAGACCAAACTTCTCCAGACAGAACATTTACTTGCTGCTATTTAGAAGACATTTAGGGATTTCACCCTGTATTTGGACAGACCAAAACCTAGTGATTAATGATATTGTTGTCTTGTGAAATTTTAACTGCTGTTCCTGGTATTGTTTCATTTAATCACTACCATGTGTGTCCTCACTAGTGAAACCAGATGGGACCAACACCAGTCAGAAAATCTGCATGGACATTCCCAAAGTCGATGCTGTATTTGTGGGCACAGGAGACCTGTTTGCTGCCATGTTGCTAGCCTGGACTCACTATCACCCCAAAGACCTGAAGGTCGGTAACATGCGTATCTATCAAAAAGCTGACCTGACCCTTAAAAACATAAAAATGTGAAATGCTATTACACTGCTGCTGCACTGCCTAATAAATAAATCCCAACATCCTTCTGTTTTTCGCAGGCTGCCTGTGAGAAGACCGTTTCAGTCATGCACCATGTCATTAAGAGGACCATTACTTACGCTAATGGTTTGTGTGTGTTTATTGACTTTGTTTGTTTCCTGCAGCCTCTCTGCTTTGTCTTGAAGTCATTTACTGGACATGTTTGCTCCCTTCTGCTGTTAATACTGCAATGTATTTACACAATCAATAGTAATATGTCAACCAGTGGTGTGCATTATGTAGAGGCACTCCTTGGTTGTTTTGCATTACTTTAAACAGTTTGCCATGTTGGTTTAGCAATTATCAGGTAGAGTAGAAATAAATTACACATAGACCGAGGCAGATAAGTAATATCTTACTGCATATAAAAAGGCACAAGAGGATCACCAGCCTTGATATTAACTGAGACAAGAATGACCCATTGACCACTGGGTAGATCAGTAAGCCAAAGCCCAACAACTTGATGTTTCCTTTCAGCTGCTTCCCTTTTCTTCCCACTTTCAGAGATGGCTGGCCCAGGGAAAAAGCCCAGCCCCGCACAGCTGGAGCTGAGGATGGTTCAGAGCAAAGCCGACATCGAGAATCCTGCCATTGTAGTGGAAGCTAAGGTTTTATAGAAGTCTGCGCACTGAAGATGACATAACGTTTTCGTGAACATTCACACTGTGCTGGTTCAAATCGTCTTCAGATCCTTCAGACACATGTAGGATTTTCACATGGAAGACTGTTGTGTGTCGCTGCCTTACAGAATCTCTGGGGGAGTACAACTATATTTTCATGAGAGCGGTCAGCAGGATTGGTTGTATGCACATTCTGCTCACAAACACACTGGAATCACTGCCAGACGTGTCTGTACTATGGCCTGTGTAGACATCATCTGCCCTTCAAAAAAGAAAAGGACATTAGCCAACTATTTAGATTTAAAGATAGTGTAAGTGTACTTGAATCCTCTTTAACATGGTGAAATTATTTCTTGTTATAAAAACAACTCATCTCAATTGAGCTGAATAGAAAAGTCACAAAACCAATAATGCTTGCATGACCATGCCTCTACTTGTTTTAGCTATGATAGTAAGTACGGACTAGTCACATGTACTTCAAGTGTGTTGCTCACAAGGCATTATAAGCACATTAATGTACTAGTAACGCACAGTACGAAAGCAAAGGGGTTAACAGCTTAAGGTAAAAATATATATGTAATATTTCATTTAACAATGATGTCAAACTTATAGAACATTTTATTGCATTGTGACTTTTTTTAAATGGTTATAATAGAAAGGTATGAATGCATGCAGTGTGCTTATAATGAACTTGTGTGTTTGATCATGCACTTTAAGTGTTACCACCTCATACACACAGATTGCATTGTAAGTGCTGAGATGTGTACTGTAACAAAATTTCAAACATCTTATGCAATTTAATATGTAGTCCTTAAAATTTTAATACATTTCACTTTGTTTTGCTTCAAATTGTAACTCAAATGATAATCATTATAACATTTGACATTTAACATTGTTCTTTTAATCGCTTTCTGAACATGTTTTTCACCTTCCTTTTAATGATGCATTTCTTTCTTCAACTAGAAGACATCAGATTCATGTCTTAAACATCTCAAATTGAGGTATTTGCACAGATAATCTTTAATATATTTACTAATGGTCATTGTTTCATTTTTGACTGTTGTCATATCTCAACAAAAGAGTCTGTTAGAGAGACCATGCTGTATAATAGCCTTAATGGGGTTAGGATGAAAAACATTGGTTGTGAATGTTTTTTGTGTACCAATGTAATAGCTGATTCTCACACATAGAAAGTCAAGTGCCAAACTGAGCTGCTGCTCTGGTACAGAGCAATAGAAGAACAGAAATAATAAATTATTAATCTTTTACTCAAACTGTTTTGATTGCATTTCATTCCTACTTTCAAGATATGTCTAATAAATTGGTGATATTTTTACTGATAGCTTTTTTTCTTTTAGGTCTGTTGAGTTTGGGTGAAGGAGCAAAGCAGAGCTGCTGTTCTTCAAGGTGTTCGCATGAGGGAGCTAATTGTTCCCTGCAGTAATTTTACTATGCCTGCGTATAGATGACTGTTTTTTCCTTTTTATAAAAGTGAAAGATACAGACTTAGAATAAACAAATCAAGTTTGGTTTGAATGCTGAGAGGGGATGTAAAATGAAAGCTCAAATATTTTGGTACAATTTAAACTAAGAAGTTGAGTCGCTACTAAATTCTGCTTTGGAAAACCTTTGGGTCATAGGACAGGTATTAAAAATAAATGCCAATGAAGTACCTATGTGATTTAATCCTATTTGTGTGTTACAAAGAGGGTCAAAGGAGAGATCAGATAATTCTGTGCTCTCAATATGAAAGTGGAAATAAAAAAGGAAGGCAAACATGTCAGTTGCTTACTATATTGTGTGATTAGGGCCAGGTGACAGTTCTGTTTCGCCCACACTAATCCCCAGTATGTATAGCCAGCATTAACCCAAATAACCAGACAGGCCAGTATCTCAGCCCAACAGCAACCTGAATACACAAAGCGAAGTGAGGAGGGCAATTTATTTGAGGCCACTATCTATGAAATAACCTGAATGAGAAATGACATGTTCCCTTATAAAAGGGAGGAGATGGATTTGTCATAGCGACCAGTTCTTGCCTCACTCTTCACTTCACACTTCAGCCACATAAATTGCCATGTGTTGTCGACGGACATACCAGATTTGTCACACAAAAAGCTGCAGGGATTATGTGTGCAAGTTCCTGATCCCTCAGCTTTTCTCATTTCCGACTTCAGCTGCAGCTGTGCAAAAGCACCAGCAGAGGGCTAAAGAGGGCTGAAGTTGATCAAACGCACACACCTCTCTCCATCTCACCTATTCAGGGCATGAAATAGCTTTTAATATGACACTGCCTGTGCAAGGTGGAGATTTAGGGGAGAAATGGTAATAAGAATATGTCTTGTCTTATACACAATTACACATCACACACAGTTATTATAAAATGGAATAATAACAGTAACAAATAATTTGATATTCATCCTTGTTGCACAACAGAACAAACTCTGGAGTGGAAAGCAGTTCATGGGTAAATTTATTACCAATATAATCTTCCATGTTTCAGATCATAAAAAAGAAAAAAAAACTAAACTTCTGAATGACATGCAGTTTATATTATGCATGTTTTGGATGCTGAAGATTCAATTATGACACTTTTCGTTTCAACATTAAATCTGCACATGAGACAAAATCTCATAATGTGCTCAAAGTGGGAATCACTAATATAATATATGGTCATTATAATTCAGTTATCATACTTTCATGTGGCTGCTGTATGTGCAGGCGCAGGGCTGCAGAGGCCCGCCGTTAGGACAGATGGTGTGTTTTAATCATTTGTGAGAACGAATGAGGGGCCGGACCGGATGTGGGGCATGTTACCTTCAGATGGGCTTTGAGGAAATGTGGGGCTTTAACCGACAAACAATAGCGCTCCTACAAATCGCATCTCCCCAACACACATTTACTGCGTTTCAGGAAGCAGACGGAGTGAGGAGGACTCCGTAGCAGACACATTTTATGCCCCCGAAGGCCAGAAAGCAGCGAAAAAAATCCACAGACTCGCCCGACTGCCGAGTGAATAATTTTCAGGTAAGCCCCGTTACTGACACTTGTCTGCTAGCGTTAGCCGGCTGACTAGCTTAGCATGACGGCGGCGAGCTGCACAGGTCACACACACTGCTCGCAGATAACGAAGGTGGGGGGGATTATTTTGCACTTACTGGCAGTAACAGGCCCCAAATATGCTTCCTCATACCCCCTCACGTCAAATGAATTAATTCATCACCATGGTGACGCTGGTTTAGTTAACTTAGCATGCTAGCTTGTACCGTTAGCTCTGCCCTTGTGCCGCTCGGCTGAGTCGCTCTCTGTCTGCTCCTGTCAGCCTCGGTGAACTTTATATGCCGGTTCTGCTCACTTTTATCATCTCAAGCACGGGTAAGGACGCATGTTTGCAACTTTTTGCGTCTCGACTGGCCTCATTGACGGCCGCGGAGCCATGTGAGACTAAGCACGGTTCGCAGACTAGACCCATGGGTACAAAATTGGCTATTTAGCGTCGGTTATTTCTTTAGCGTCTTTTAAGCTAGCCACTGACGCACGTAGTCCATTTGTGCATTTGTGATTTATTCAGTGAGTGGCGGTGTGGTCAGGGGGCTGTAAGAAGTGAGCAGGGTTACCACACAACTCATGTCAAGTCTCCCTGCGCCGTCATGTGAGCTCCAAGTTGACCTGCGTGACGATGTCGCTCCACACATCAGGCGTGGGGTTACTGGAGTTCATTTAAAGTCTGCGCCCCTTCAGCAACACACCGCCAACTTTAGGCTCCATCCTCGGTTTTTAACCCGCGAGGCCACTGGCACACGGCAGGCAAGTATCAGCCGATCAAACCTGCTTGTATTTATGGATGATTTGATTTTCGGCCCTGGTCATTGTAAGGCTGTGACCGATGGTGCTGCGTGGAGGATGCGGCCACTGTCCACGTAGTTAAGTCAGACTGCAGCCATGTAGGGGTGCTCCACTGATGACAGCTTATTACTCCAGAGACAAGGCCACAATGGATGGGGCTGAGTGGGAATCCGTGGACAGATCCATTAGTTTCTCTCTGATATTGCAGAGCCACTTATTAGGTGTGTCTACATGCAACACAGCTTAACAGGGAGATTTGTGGGCTGCTTTAATTCTGGGCTGTGCCAGTGATTAATGAGTACTCCTGTAACATATTAGGTAATATGTGCGGTCTGTGTGTAATTTTTGGTTGTCTGATTAATAACAAAGTCGAATAGCCACTTATCTAAATTGCAATCTGTTAATTTTCTGGCGATAGAATTACCACTTGATTGTCCAATCTTCTCCCCACTGGTGATCATGAGTCCATCCAGCTGACCACAGGGAGAATTCATGGCCATTTCTCAAGTAATGAGATAAAATGTGTAGCAACTTAAATGTATGCAGTTTTTTTTTTAACTTGCTGTACATTTAAGTGTTTCAGTTTTCATCCTGTAGGGAGATCTCATCTAGTATTTACTTTAATTATTTGTGTACTCAGTTGTTCCATTACTGCAATTTGTCCTTTTAAAGAATAACCAGATCAATCTGATTTTATTTACAGCCCATGATATTTTAAACACCTATGTTTGTTTTTTTTATGTGGGGAGAGGAGGCAGGTCACGTCTTTAACTACAGTAGTTACAATGCAACACTGTTTCAACTGCAACACCTTTGGCCTCATAACGTGAAGTGTAAACAGAGGTGATGCTCTGTGTAATAAGACGTGTGTTTCAGTGGTAAAAACAAAAAACCTTTGCAGGTTGTAGTTGTACAGATCATTCAGATACACCTGTTAAGTGGACAGTGTGTGTTGATTCAAAGTCTGATGACATGGCAGTTTGCACACAGTAACCTATTGAACTCTTTATCAGCTAATCAAGTCAGTGTTGTCTTATAGGACTTTGAGACATGCACACATATTTAGATAAGACTTTTATCTGCACAGTGCCATCTTGGATTGCCATAGGTATTGACTTTACAGGAATGTATAATTTCATCAAGCCAACACTTTGGTTCACTGCAAAGTATTTTTGAACATCCATACTCAACATAGTGGTATACTCAAGCAGTATGGCCCATTAACTCTTCCTCCTCCTTTTGCCATTAGTCCCATTATTTTTGCTGACTACAGCAAGAAGTACCTTTATGTATCCTTGAGTCTTATCAGCATCACTTAAAGCCTACTATGGTTACACCCAGATCCCATAGGGAGCTCTGAAAAGGTTGTGACCATGTTTAAGTGATGCAAGACCATCCAACGCTGGCCAGATCTTTGCCTCATTTGTTAAATGCTGCATGTGCTTTTCAAGGTAAACCCATCAGTGCAGTATATCCTCAGTACTGTATTCCTATTTTTCCAAATGTATTTGAAATACCTCTGAAACTGCATTTTATTAATCTCTGGAGAGTATTTTTGCATCAGACAGATGTCAGAATTGGGACTAAATGGAAGATTACTACGGCATAACGACAATGCATCATTTATGTGTTTGTATTATTGCCACACATGATTACAGCAGTCCCTCCAAAAATAGCCTGCAGTAGGTGAAATCCGCGAAGTAGGATTTTTACAATTATTATATATGTCAAGGCTGTAAAACCTGTTACCACACACTTTATACACTTTTCTCAGACAGGCATTAATATTTTCTCACTTTTCTTTCTTCGCTCTCAAAGTTCAAACCTTTATATATTTATAAGATGTAAATATGGCAAGCTGAACGCATTCTGTATTGTACAGGAGACGCAGCACGCTGGAGACTGATTGACAATTAACGTCCCTTAGCTAATCAGGACGCAGAACACAATACACATTGATACGCTGTAAAGAAGAAAAAAAAGTATGCAAAATTGCACTAAAAGAATCTGCGAAACAGCGAGGCCGCGAAACGTGAACTGCAATATAGCGAGGGACCACAGTATTACATGGCAGTGATAATGTCAGTTTATAATATAAACTTTAAAATCCAGTGTTGCCAAAACTCAGATATAACCTGGGCAAGAACAGGTTAAATCTCTTCCAGAACATTATCATCCTCCTTGTTAGTTTAGTCTTTCTGCATTTTTGTGTTAACTGTCAAGAGTAACACCGAGAGTATCTTCTGTTCTGGTAGTAAGGTGCGTGGCTTTAAAATATCACACATAGCCTAACCACAGCATCTGTTGAGCGTAACTGTGGTTGAGTTTTGGGGATTGAGAGCTCCTCATGCTTTGAAACATGAATGACCTTCATTGTCCAGCTATCACAATGTATTTTTATCTCTGTTTATATTTGGCTTTAATGTCCGGTGGCCAGGCCTCAGGACTGTACTCTAGCCTTTGACCTATTTGCTTCAGTAAACGCTTGAATTTATTTCTGCATCTCTCTGCCAGCTTGTCTGAACCACTTCTGACATTAGCTTTGTGTAGGGACCCAAAGGCTTTTGTGCGCTTAGCCCTGTTTACCATCTTTGAATGACTGGGCAATGCAAATCTGTTGTAAAGTTGTAACTTTCCAGTACCGTCATGAGGACACAGAGAGAAGATGGAGGATGAACATGACATATTTCTAGACTTAGAAATTCCTCACTCCATTCCTCACTATTTACACTTGACCAAACATAAAGAAATCACAGCTTGGTAACATAGATTAAGAGGTTGTTTAAAACCATAATCTCAAATATTTTCCTTTCAGTGTCTTTCACAACTCCATTTGTGGTAATCATTAATTGCAGGTGTACCTGCCTCCCATCCCACTTCCTTCTGGTGTCATAACATTTTCTTTGTTTGTTCAAACATGGTCATTTTTTATTTGCAATGCTTATAGATAGACTGTATGCCCCTCATAAACAGGTGAGTTGAAGAGTGAGGATATTGCATTGAAAACCAAACTTAGTGTCAATCACTGTTGCGTTGCATAATTTTGTGATATATTTATATCAAAGTCTTTTATATTTTATTGACTGTACCTTTAAGGACATCACTTCTGTTCAATGCTAGGTGTTACTAAGAGGGGCCCAATGGAAAGGTGAAGAGAGAAATTCTGCATTATGATTGGTTCCTTTAGTGCAACAGATGTCACTCTGCTAACTCCACCCTGATTGGATACAGACCAGCCTTCTTCTTTGTTAATGTTAATGAAATGTGACATATCCAGGGTGCCCATAGCCTGCTAATCAGCACTAATCTAATCCACTGGATTAGAGGATGGGAATGCATGTAACAAGTGTGTGCCTCCCCCCCTTCCAGAAGTGAGCCATCTTTTAGTCTTCTAGCATTCATTTGTGGACTCCTGTAAGAATAGCCTTTGGAAGTTTTTATGGCTTCTGTTTTTTTGCACTTGCTCTCAGTGGAAATCCATTTATTTTAGTAATTTTTCTGGTGGAAGTAAATTCTTTGGTCCTCAGTAAACTCTTACGCTGATTAGGCAGTTCCTCCAGCAGGATCTGGGATCTGGCTTGGGTGTTCTTGCTGTCATCATCATAATCTTTCTCTTTCCTTCTGTGGGATTATCATGGCTGTGAACCAGGGCGGCCTGTGACTGTCCACTGCTCTCTGCAGGCCTTTTCTTTATGTTTTTTTTATTCTGGTTTTGATTTGGTGATATATCAGGAGCCAAAATGCTGAACCAGAGTGCTGTTATGATCTTCACTGGGATCTGTGGGGCATTGGTGGTCATGGCAATGGCCTACTATGTCTACTGGTAAGTTAAATGCGAAACAGGTGCCCTGGCTAGGCTAGCATGTGCCCTGACAGATTTATTAGAACTTGTTAAACACATAGAGGCCGGCATAGCACTCCAGGGCATAACTCAGCCTTTAACAGTGGTAAATGGAGGGCCGACCTTTGCAAGTCAAATGAAGTTTTTTAGGTGACAATCAGTAAATGACAAAGGTGTGGTACCTTTTGTGTCTTGTGTCTTTTTGTGCCTTTATCTGCTAGTATTTAGCTTGTGTATTTTAGTGTCCATTTGAACAGTCCTTTCTCCTTTCTCTATTATATCATAGATTCCTAAAAAGCAGTGGTTATTTGTTGGCATTGAAGCTGTGTTCAGGTGATTCAGGGCAGAAGCAGCTGTCTGGCCTTAAGCAGCTTTAACCTAGTCAGCTTCTCTAATCTTTCCTCCAGGCTGAGTGGAGTCACAGGGGGCCCAGAATCCACAGGGAGATGGACTTCAACTCACTGTTTTCATGGGCAAACACAATGCCTTTTTTCCACACTGAATATCTTTTATTACATTTTGTTATGAGGCATTAAAACCTCAATCAAGACAAATATAGTCGAGAAGTCCTTAAGGAAAATTTGATTGGTTCAGTGCAATAATGCAGAGTGGAGAGTGGGTCAAGTGTGAACATTTTGACACGACTTTTTACCGTCTACTCTTAAGAATGAACTACTAACCTTAATAGCAGAAGTGGAGCGCTTATCCAATCAATTGCACCCAGATAAGAAACACAGAATTGCTCATCTAGTGACTTCATATACAGAGACAGATTTAAACAGGCATGGTTATTTGAGAATTTGTTTGTTTCATGTTAGAGTTGTCTGTGTACTGAGGAAACATTTGTTAGTTTAACCTGCTAGAGTAGGTCTGTGTTATTGGCTTATAATGTACTTATTGCACTGAAGTCAGAGTCACAATATACTTTAACTAAAGGGCAAGCTGTACAGCGTGTCACCCTTAAATAGTGTAGTTCACCAGGAAGTTTTGATTTTAACTTAACTAAGTACATATCATGGATGTAATAGTTTGATAATCAAATGTATGGGCTCTTTATTAGATATGATTATTTGTATTTATGTTTCATGTTGGTCCAAAGTACAGTGTGGTTTGCGTCTAAACAGCATGGTTAAGATATGTGCAGGGTAAAAGCTGCCATATAAGGGGAAGTTCAATTTTAACTTTATCTTAAAAGAGTGCGCATGCACAGTTAAGTTGTGGCTCATTTTGAAAGTTATGTACCCACTTGTCCTACAGTGCAAATGCATTGAAAAATGTCATAGTAAACTTTTAGCTGTTCCAAAAATGAAAAATGTACTGTAGCCTATATGAATTTATATTTATATTTTTTATATTCTATATTTCCACCAGAGTATGGAAACTAAATACTCCATTTTGCACTGATGAAAGACAGGTCTACAAGTCTACAGGCAACAATAAATAGAAAATACATTTAGTCACATATTTGGGATGATAAATCCATAA
>JBAJHX010000043.1:16621539-16642444 GCA_037176925.1 Amniataba percoides | reverse complement strand
ATACATAGTGTGTATTCTCTAGTATTAGTATGTGTGGATTTGAGGCGTAGCTTCAGAGATTAAAAGTAGCTAGAATATGGTCATGATGTGAGTTTTCCCACAGCACTGTGAGGTGTTTCTAATTATCATTTCCATGTGATTTATGTAGAGAAAATGTGCTATGTGACACAAAGCAAAAGATGGCTGATTTTATCATTAAGTCAGATAAATAGACTTCTTCCATTTAAACAGCGGATTGGGACTAAATCACAGTTTTTTCTTCTGCTAATATATTAACCACTGTCACCTGAGAGTTGTGTTTCCACTAAAGTTTCTCAGACATCTCAGGTTCCTCACTTTGAAATACTTCTTTGGGTTGTGTTATTTTAAGGATAAGCACATTCAGCAGACATACATACCTTTAATGTAAGGAAAGGTTTTTAAAACTGCATTAAAATGAACTTCTCACTCTGCCTTGTGGATGTTTAACCAACCCACAGACCACCTTTGTCGTAATAACCTGCTGTATTGTCTCCAGTGATTTAGTCCCAGATAAACAGTCCACCTCTGCATGTTGAACACTGCACAGTCTGTCTCTTCAGAAAAAAAAAACAATCCCACAAGGTTGTGACCTTTGACCTCCTTCCTGCTGTTCCGATGATTTAGAACATCAAACGTAAGTCCTGTTTCCTGACGCAGTGAAAATAAATGCAGGTTCTCTGCTGTTTTCAAGGCTTGGATAAGGTAGCCTACACATTAAAATAAAGACAGATTTGAAAAAGTCTGTTCAAACCATTTACAAGTGAAATTATAAGGGAGTAAGGTAGATTTCGTTACACTGGGTAGAATACAGGTGTGAATGTGTACCGTTGCCTTGATCCAGGATAAAATAACATTTTAAAAAAATCCAGAGCAACCATTTCCACCCCGTACGGATTAAATCTGGATCCTTGAAATGCTGCTTTGGAAGTCTTAAAAGCTTAAAAAAGTCTTTTAGATGGGGGATCCAACAGTTGAGAGACCACACACAGAGACAAACAATGAGCTGTTGTGTCTTCATTTCAGAGAGTAGAGGCCTGAGTGTGAGTGTGAGTGTGAGTGTGTGTGTGTGTGTGTGTGTGTGTGTGGTCTCTGTAAGTGTTTGATCCAGGTCATCCTGTGGTGAATCAGTCGTTTTTTTTTAACACTTTTAACCTTTAGAATAGCTGTGCAAACCAATACATAACTTCATTCACCTTCGGAGTGAACATTCAATACAGGAGCAAAATACTCAACAATCTGAAAAACATTAAAGACAAAGTATAGAAAATGCAAAAAGATTTTGATTTCTGGGCAGCCACTTGGCAAGTAATGGCAGAGTCAACAGCTGATGTCATTCCTCAGATTCTAACAGGCGAGATTGTACTCTGCAATATCTAAAAACACACCTATTAAAGCATTTCAGTCTTTAACTAGAAGCAGAGTGACTTAAAACGTTCATTTATGACCGAGGCATTTCTAATGAATGAATTCACAGTCAGAGGGTGTGGCTGCAAAACTTTTGACCTTTTTTTGCTGTAGCACAGGCAGGAGGCCCCTGCTTCTGGACCCACCAGTCTGTTCAGATGTGGTGTTTTCCACAGAGAGACTCATGCCACAGTAGACAGGAAGTACATTCAAAGTGTAATCTTAAAGGATATAATAAATCAATAATATATTGGAAGTTTCATGTTGAAAAAAAAAAAAGTAAGTTCACCAGTCTGGCTTTACAGTCCAGGGACCAGTGCGGCCATTCACACCAGTTTATAATCCAAAGATGCAAACGCCAGGAGTGTGGGTTATCTCGTGATGACAAAAACAAAAAAGCACAAAGAAAATATATGAAAATTTAATCCAACGTGAATATAGATTAAAAGTTTGGTTGTGTGTCCAAAAAGCCTGAATAGCTATCACAACCAGAAAACACAAAAAAATCCAATAAAAAAAAATGTCCAAAAGACTATTAAAAATGAAAGCTATTTGACCTCATTTAGGTGGTTATTATCTCCTATTATCTCCTGCCTTTTCTTCCTCCCCACTTTCACACTGTTGTCTCTCCATGGTTACCGTTGCTAAGGCGCTTGTAGAACCGCCGCCATGACTGAAGGGTCTTCCCGGACCAGACCCAGAAACCCGAGGTGATCCCAACGATCATGGTCATCAGGTACTTGATCATGAACACGGTGAAGTCCGGGGTCATGGGAGCGAAGTTGTGCACCGGGCAGGGCACAGCCATGCGCTTGCAGGTCTGCATGTGCCAGGTCCGCTCCCAGTACTCCCTGAAGGCCTGCTCGTAGAAGTAGCAGGCGATCACGATGGTGGCCGGGACCGTATAGAGCACACTGAACACGCCAATCCGCACCATCAGCTTCTCCAGCTTCTCCGTCTTGGTGCCGTCATGCTTCATGATGGTGCGGATCCGAAACAAGGACACGAAGCCGGCCAGGAGGAAGGACGTGCCGATGAACAGGTAGACAAACAGAGGGGCCAGGACGAAGCCGCGGAGCGCATCCACGTTGAAGATCCCGACGAAGCAGACCCCGGTCAGCACGTCCCCGTCCACCTGGCCCATGGCGAGGATGGTGATGGTTTTGATGGCAGGAACGGCCCATGCGGCCAGGTGGAAGTACTGGGAGTTTGCCTCGATCGCCTCATGGCCCCACTTCATCCCGGCAGAGAGGAACCACGTCAGGGACAGAATCACCCACCAGATGGAGCTGGCCATGCCAAAAAAGTAGAGCACCATGAAGAGGATGGTGCAGCCCTCCTTCTTGGTCCCCTGGGCCACCGTCCGGTAGCCGTCCTCCTTGAATTTATCCACGCACACGACTTTGTCCTCCAGGAAGAACCCGGCGGCGTAGGCCACCGCCACCATGAAGTAACACCCGGACAGGAAGATGATGGGCCTCTCAGGGTACCTGAACCGCCTCATGTCCACCAGGTATGTGAGCACGGTGAACAGGGTGCTCACGCAGCACAGGATGGACCAGATGCCCACCCACAGCCGGCCGAACTTCACCTCGTCCTCCCTGAAGTACATGATCCCGGTGGGCTTGGTGGGCTCACAGGGGGCCCCGCAGTCGCTGACCCCCATGAACCTGTAGCCCAGATAGGAGGGCACTTCCAGCTGCAGGGGGCAGGAGAACTGGTGGTGCTGGTTGTGCTGGGGGGGGCGCTGGTTGGGTCGGCCCATGTTCGGGGGAAGGGTCACGGGTTCGGGGGCGTACGGGGAGGAGGCGGAGGAGGCCGGGCTGCTGGGCTCGGACGTGTTCTGGCCGACGCAGATCTCCCCGGCTCCGTGTACCGGGAAAGCCTCGCAGCGGAGCCGCTCGGGCCACTGGAAGCCGAACTTGTTCATGAGCGCCTCGCAGCCCTGCCGAGCCCGCTCGCACAGGGACCGGCACGGGGGGATGGCCTGCTCCAGCACCGTGCACACCGGCGCGTACATGGAGCACAGGAAGAACTTGAGGTCCGCGGAGCACTGCACCTTCACCAGCGGGTAGAACTGGTGCACCTCCAGCCCCGCGTCCTCCTGGTTTGTGTGGCCCAGCAGGTTCGGCATGATGGTCTGGTTGTAGGCGATGTCGGTGCACAGCGGGATGGAGATGGGCTGGCAGAAGCCGTGCTCCGGGATAGAAATGCCGCTCTCGCTGTTGTAGTGCTGAGCAGCGGCGGGCGAGAGGGGCAGCCCGCACAGCAGCCACATGATCCGCAGAAACACGGAGCCAGTGGTGGACCTGGCCGCCGCCATAGTGGAGGAGCTGGAGGAGGAGGAGGGGGGAGGAAAAAACTTTGATCCAAGTAGGGCGACTTGAAAACGGTCGAAAAGCGAGGAAAAACTACATAAATTGTCGCCGAACTTGACGCGGAGTCCGAGGAATTCGAGTTGAGGGACTCAAAAGCGTGTTTGCTCCGTGTTTTATGAAGATAAATCCGAGTGAAACGTTCGTCGTGTCATGACTTCTTGATGGTCTTTGTAAGTGACTCCAAGCAGTCCACTCTCACTCGCAGCCCGATGGGGGACAAAAAAACACTTAAAGTCCCATTTTTTCGAAACAAAGCGAACCTCGATAACTCCCGCACGTTTTCCACTCGAGCGCCGTCGCTTTGAGGCAAATGAAGAAGCGTTTAAAGTAGAAAATGTTCACTTTTCCTTCGTTTTTTTCCAGACTTGACTTCGCTCGTAGCGTCGGTTCACATGCTGAGCCGTTGGGAGTCCAGAGGATCGCGCTCCTCGCTCCGTGCAGATTCCACCGGTTTCCAGGCGCCCGCGTCATTCAGAGGAGCCCCGACGGGCCGCGGGGCGCCTGGAAACGGTGCCGCGTCTCAGCCAATCACAGCGTTTGTTTTCCTACGGGACTCGTTCCTGATTGGCCTTTACTCCCCGTAGAAGGAAAATGTGTTACAGTAATTACATTACACCAGCGGTTTTACGAAAATGATCTTTTTTTTCTGGTTAGTTTTTAAATGGAAGTGTTTTAGTTGCGTTTTTATAGAGCGCTTAAATTGTAGAGATGATGCGTAAAATGTATTTGACCACTTATGAAAAGGGAAAACACGCGTGTGGCTCTCAAACAGGATAAAAATGACCTTATTTGTGACGTGTTGAATTATCCTGTATTTTTCTCTCTTTTTCCTGCACTTTAATACATAAAAGACTTTTTTCTTTTAAAGTACAGTGTTGAATGTATTTTTAAAAATCTGTTCATGCCGAGTGTATTCAAACAGCTCAAAGCCTACAGATTATTTGAAGAAACACTGGAAATTATAAATGAAGTGCACTGATATAATCCCCTAGCTGCCAACCTCTCAACTGAATCTCACATTTAATTTTTTTTAATGATTCAAGTAGTTTGAAATGAAACAGCATTTAAGTCTGATTATCAGGCAGACACATGCAGTAAAGCATTACCCCTTTTTGCAGACCAGCTTTCAAATGCCTATGAAAAATCGGCGTGTTGTGATAGAACAGGAAGATGAAGCAAATGACTCTGTTAGATTTCTCCTCCCCGTTTTATCGTGCTTCATCTTCTACATAAGCAATCACGCCCTGCAGTGGACGTGGTGTTCTTTGTTTGTGGCAGAAAGTCGTGTTCACGTCTGTTTAGTTTTAAGCTTTTCCTCATTTCACCATTTCAGTGTGCAGCTCTGAGGTTGAGCTCTCTCCTCATGTCCTCACTCACACACGGCCACTCACTGTGTGTACAGCATGTAAACACATTGCAGCACTGTGAGCAAACCATGAAAAAAAACACTGCATGAAGCTCAAATGGATTCCAACTTCTCAGCCATTCGACCGCAGTGAGTGCCGCAAGTACCTGTTGCTGTTTACTGCTTAAAGGGTTTCATTGCAAACAGTCAGATGCAGCTCCTGAGTTGATCTGTGTCACTGTGGGAATAAACAGCAACAGTCAAAGCAGCAGTAAATTGGATTGACAGCATGATCGATCTGCCCAGAGGCAGCCAGGGGTGGGAGATGTGGGAGGTTCCTGGTGGCCTCTGCATTTGGTGTGTTTCTACCCCGACTGGGATAAAAGAGGGTGGGGGTAGTTTGGGGTGGGGGAAGGGACAGGAAGAAGAGAGAAGGTCGAAAAGGGCAGGGGGAGAAAGAGAAGGAGAGCAGAAAGAGAAGCTGAGCCAAAAGGAAGAGTCAGTAGACTTCCCCGCTGTAAACTGGCCTGTAAAAAAAGAGACTAGTTAGACTGAACTAGGTCTGTAGGCTCAACTGGATTGATACATTCACTACATTCAGTTAGAAATTGAATCAGACAAAATGCAGTTCCCGATCCCAAAGAGTCTTTGTACCGGCAGTGGTACAGTTGACCATAATACTACTTGAAAGACAGGAAAAGTGGGTTGGGGTCTGTAAGATAGTCCTCGAGGACAGGGACTACTTTGTCCCATTAGTCTGTAACGCAAATCAGTATAACACGCTCAATTCCCAGAGGATCAGTTCTTGGACCTCTTTCATTTAACCTTTACATTATTAGGTCAAATTGTGCAAAATAACAAGATCATTTTGTTTTGCAGACTCCCAAAGTTAGCTCTGTCACAAAGGAGTCTCAGTCCCATTCAGATCCTCTTCACAAGTACAGTTCTACGTCATATCTACGTCAAGTTATCAAGTCAGCTCACCACTGACATAACAAGAATCATATGATGAATGTCCACACAGCACGTGCTTTATTTTTAATCAATAATCTTGCCTAAAACTCAACTTCAGTTCATTCAGAACATCAAAGACAAAAAGATCGCACCAATTCTGTGGTCTTTGCCTAGACTTTAAAATATCACTGCTTATCAACTTACTGCCTGAAAGGGTTTGGGATCAAAATACACATCTCACTGTCTGTTACTGATTGAACACCCGCAACAATTCCCAGACCAAATTTAACAAAGAGAAGCAATGTTTAGTTAATGTGCTCCATAAAGCTGGAACAAACCCAGAGAAAATGAAAGACTTGCAACAACTTTAGACAGATTTCTTGACTGCTTGGAGCAGCAGAAATTTGATGCAGTGAAGTTATCATGTTATTGGCCACCTGGGAAATGAAAATCCAATATCCACTGTTTTGTTTTTGGTTTTTTTTTGGTCTCCACCAACTTCATAGGGAATATTTCTCACTTTAGATGCTAAAGGCTACTCTATGTTCACCAGCTGGTCAGTAACTTTGTCTGTTTGCAGCTTGATGCTGAGCTAGTAGTATACTATGTGTTTATTAAAGATTTTTCACTGAAAAAGGCCTGTCTGCTACAACTGAAGATGACAATGAGAGCACTGAAAATGAAGCGGAGCTGTAAAGTGGTGGGCTAGACAGGTAAACAATGAGCTGCGACTCACTATAAAGCTCTGTAAAGCCGAGCTGCTGATTCAGGTGATACTTCTCTGTAGGATCATGACTACAAGTGATCCCTTTCACCATGTCACATTGTTTGGTGGTATGCATCTTGAACATCTGTTATTTGAATCCAGCTAAGGACACTGTTGAATGTTATCCTGCTGGGCCTTTTCCCATGTTTCTTAACCGTTTCCACTGTGTACAGTTAAGGCAAAAATATTCAAAACAATACAGAAAAAAGGAACATTTTATTCTACCTGGAACTGTAGTCAGTAAAATTGTACATAATATTTTACATGGCCAGTTTAAAAATGAGAAGGGATTTTTTTTGTGGTTTTATAGATGAAATCAGCCTAAAATGTTATTGGCAAGGCACAGCAGGATAACCTCATCTGCAGCTGTGTTGTTTTCTTTCTATATATCCAACGGGTGTTTCTCTGTTTTCACTATGATCAATGCACAGTGATGTTAGTTTCATCAACCCCAGTGATGCCCTTATTACCGATAAACCGATTGTGTTGATGAGCAAATTGGACCATGTTTCTCCAATGGAAACATATTCAACATTGTGGAGATTTACCACGATGCTCTTTTTGCAAGCAAAAAAACTGACCTCATCAGGATTCATCAAAAAGCCACAGCCGCCATTGGGGGCGTCAAATCTTTGACTTCTTTGTTATTGTGTGCTAATAGAATTTATTATGATTACATGCATTTATGAGCTGAATGACACACACACAAAGACTCAGCTCATAGCTCATTTAGCAACCTGAAGGATAAATTTGCTAGCCACTACTTCAGATAAGTAGATTGCTTTCACTGGTTGGGTTGAACAGTATGCAGTGGTGATGGACAGCTGTGATAATTAAAGACTCTAGCTATTAAGCCTATTGATTATTATCATTGATTAAGAACGTTGTTAGTGCCCTGATTTCCCAAGAGGGTACTCGACAAATCATATCCTGCAGAACTAGTGATGTTGGACATGGATGGATGGAAGCAAGGCTTAATAGATGGATGGGTCTGTGTTTCTTTGGGCTCTGATGAATAAATAAATATTCAGAAAAAAATTCACATAGTGTCATCTTAATATTACTTGAGAAAGGTACTTTAATATTTTGTGACACTGTTACACGTTCTGTAATTTACATGTACATATATACAGGACATGATTCACACCAAAGCATATTATTGAATTTCTTTGTACAACATGATTACAGTATCTAACCAGGCTTTTCTATATAGCCATAACAGTTTAAATCCATACCTACAATATAAGAATTTCCTTTCGCAAAGACACAGAGTATAAAAAATACAGGTTCTTATTATTGATAACATATGGGTAAGCACCAACATATTGTAACTTTTATATGACTGGGTCAAAATAGGCCCAAATAATGTGGGGATAATATAAATAACAACATATTGTTTTTCAAAATGGGTGATATGTTTGATACCATTGTCATAATACTTATATTAGGATATTTTCTATACTCTCCATATACATCACAATATTGCAAGTCTATACAAAATTACATGTGCATAAGCACAAGCATTTATTATGTAAAGCCAAAATTTCAATATTGAATTTAGCCAGTTCTTGATTAAGATGAGATCAGATAAGAAAGAATTTTACTTATCCTGATAAAATAATTGTGCCAAAGATGTTCAGAACTGAATAAATACATTGCCACAGCATTAATCTGCAGAGCACTGATAAAATCGTACCATTTTATAGTTCCAGTAATGTGAAATTTACATGGTTGTTGTAGCTCCAATTGATTCATCAAAAATCCCTAAAAGTCCAGCTTTAAAAATAGCTTTGATTTTAATTAGGAACTTCAACACTTTACTTAAAGACTACAGGCCACAAACTTGTGACCGCTAATTTGGAGGGTAACTGAGGATAAAATGAGACTGTCATGCAGATCGTTTGTTGGAATTTAATGGTCAAAGCTCTTAAACCAGACTGACCATAGTTGTCCGTGCTGTGAAGGCTGTTAAATCTTCACACGGACACTGACACGTAAACACGCTCTCTTTGTACGAATTTACAGATAATTACAGAGGCAAGATCATGGCGTTTTAAATGGGCTTGAAATGACTTTGATGTCTCTCTCACTCACTCACACACGCACACCCACTCACACCATGCTCACGTCTCCCTGTGGTGTAAAACGCAGCAGTTAGTAGCCACACCAGGTCAAATGGACGCACTTCATCGTGTTTCAACTGTAGCTGTTTGTTTGCATGCGTGTGTGTGTGTATTTATGTAGATAGTGTCTGCAGTGGTCAAGCAGATGTGGGCAGTTCAGCAGGTTTCCAGACAGTCACTCACTGTTTGGACTGCGGTCTGCTGCAGCTGGACATCTGCTGGAGAGTATTAAGAAAAAAAAAGAACTACATTTACAGTAGACCAAGGTGAAATAAACAAAATAGAAGAGATTTACATGGCTTGGACTGTGCTTGCTCAGTTCAAGCGTAGAGAGAAGCGTGACCGCCATGCAAAGTATTTGAGCTACTGTGTGAAACCCAATACTGAACAACTATTTAGATGTGGAACGAAGGTGGAAAAACATAAGCCTTTTTGTTTGGTCTGAGGAGGTTTTCAAATTTGAGGACGGCTTACAGGACATGTTGGCTGACCAAGTTGGTCTAACCAGCATTAAGTGTTTTTTAAGGCATGAGCTGAAAATGTTAATGCACCATGCCACTTCATTCAATCCACATGCATGTTGTGGGATTATTTTTTAAAGTTAGTTGATTTTATAATCTTTATTGGACATTTTTCTTAGTTGTATTTGCACTTGAGAATGCTGAAACTACATTTTGGATCTGGTTTATACTGTATTATTGAGTGGTTTCTTATAAACCCTTGCAACCTCGGCATATTTCTCCTTTACATGACTACTGATCATTTTCCAAAGCATACAGACTTATGTGTTGAAAATGAAGTCCTTAATGGGTTTCCTGAAGATCAAGAGGTCATGGAAGGGTTCATAATAATCTTTTTTATCCCAGTTTAAGAGTAGTTTAAGAGTAGTCTGTGGTGCGAATACTTCACTTAAAGGTGGACCAACATTCTTACTAGGTTTTTTTGGGCCTAGCTCCCTCTGAGTCACTACAAAACCACTAAGGAGTCACTCTTTAACCATTTAGTGTTTTATTAGACCTGTCTGCTGCACACTGTCCCACCAAATGCGAGGGTGTGAGATTGAACATTTTAAATGAGTGTCTCTGCTTTAAGTATGGTTCAGTGAGATTAAAGCAGCTGTAATGAACATTTTCGTATGACAGCGCTTCACTTACTTGTGCAGTGAAATATCTTAGCTCACAATGACAAACTCATAGAGAATTTTCATCCGACTTGGTGTTTAGCAGCCGGCCTGCAACTTTTGTCCTGACTTTTCTGTTTTGGTCGCCGCTCTCATGGGGTCATTTCCAGACGAAGCAGGCAGCTGTTTTCATATTTTCCCTCAGGAGTTAGTAGAAAGCAAAACGGAGCTTAAAAAGGAGTTAATATTCTCAAAACACCTCCAAATGAATGCCAGTGTTGGTCACTGTACGCTGGATGTGGAAATAAGCAACAGTTTGCTAACAAGTTTGCCACTTTAAACGGTGATGATATGCCAGTGTTGTGTTCACAGCAGTAAATACACCAGATGTTGTTTTGATCCCAGAACAAACGCACGATCGCTCCCCAACCAAAATTCTCAAGCATGAGAGAAAGAGGTTGCCGTCAAGGTGAGACGAGCACCCACAGAGCGGGTAGCCATGGCAACAACAATGGAGGGAAGCAGAAATAGACCAGACAACTGAAGCTAACGTGCTTAAACATAGTGGGAAAAGGTTCCTGATTGGCTGAGTCGGGATGATGTTTGGTATGTCAGTTACCTCAGACTCAGGATGGATTTCAACACATCAGGATGAGTGACGGGTGTTGAGTATTTAAAGCCAGTCGTAACAGAGTCATTGTACAGGAAAAAAAGAAAGAAATTCTTTTCTATTCTACTTGCAACAATTTGTTCATTAAGCTGTCTCCTGTCTGGTTTCCTTGTGCGTGTGTGTCTGAGTTATGGGTTGGTATATATATAGCATTGTAGAAGTATGTGTGGGACACTCGTCTGAACGGGGGAGGGGAGATCGACCTTAAGAAGTCAGCAGAGAGAGAGAGAGGAATGCAGGCAGCTGGTTTGTGTCTGTCAGTGCAACACAGAGAGCCTACAGTACTGGACTACTCACACACACACACACATACATACACACACCCAGTGATGAAAGAACGATTTATTTGGACCAACAGAGTGTGTGTTCGGTCCAGTGGCAGGCAGCAGGAAGCTCACTGGCTGACATCTCAACTACTTGGACAAAAAGTCCATACGAAAGTGTGTGGGCAGAAAAATCTACACGATAAATTACACACAAACATGCTAAAGGGAATAGCAGTAATAGAATACCATCATTTAAAACTGAATCAAAGTTAGCAGACTAAGTGAAAGCAATAGTGAGGTGATCAAACTAAAAGCTGAAACACACACATACAGTGCAGTCAAGAAGTATGAAGAGAGTGTTTTCGGTGTATGCCGCATAAAAGGTAGAGTATCAAAGTTGCACTTGGATATGAAGTTTAAGTACTGATTTTCAACTTTATATGCCAGAAAAGTTTACTTGCTCCTTTCATTGACCTCAAACGTCTGTAATGTATACATACATATATTATTCTTATATACACTATTATTTAGTATATATAGATAGCAGGACCAAGAGTCTACAGCCATGTCAGCCGCACTGCAGTTTTTAGCACCCTTGAGCATGCTGATATTATGCAGATACAGGCCCTGTTCATGATCCCATACCACAATTCATCCTGAGGGTGTTTGAATGCCTGCAACAATTTTCCTGACAATCCATTCAAAAATTGCTGAGACGTGTCACAGAACCACAAATGTCAACCTCAACAGACACCAACAGACCATCTTTAGACCCAGGCCAATACCGTGCTGTGGCTAAAAGTTTACATTTTAAATTGTTAGATTAGATTATAGTAGAATTTGAGGATTAAGACTAAATGTATGAAAGCATAGAGGAGCACTAACTACAAAAAAGCACAGAGATGTTTGAGAACTTACATGGAACAGTAATATTCCAAATTCATATATATATTTGCATAATGATGCATTAAGAAGTAGCAGCATATATGTTCAATGTCAGATAGCCAATAAGTGAGTCAGAGCAGGTCTTAAATCTTATGGCGACTTGAAGGTTGAAAACAAAACTGTCTTGCTGCCCACAGGTTCGTGCTCTGATACTGATACTGTCTGCCAGATGGCAGCAGGGTAAACAGCAGGGTAAACAGTTTGTGCACTGGATGGCAAGGGACCGTGATTATCGTTTGGGCCTTCCAAACAGACAACGTGTGTGGTATGTGTCTTGAATGGCAGGGAGCTCCGTGTTCTTACAAATCTCAGAAAGGCTTTGCGGTTGTTATCAAAGTTAACAGCGAAACCAGACACAATGCTCTTAATGCTGTGTCTGTAAGTTTGTAAGGGGAGTTTGACCATCTTACTCTGATTTAGTGCCTTCAAAAAGAAGAGGTGGGCATTCTGAGTCACCTTTGTGGACACTTCAGTGGAGGTCAACCAGAAACATGCCCACCAGGGAACTTGCCGACCCTCTCAGCAGGGACCTGGTGCCACCTGCAGCTTCCTGCAGTCCACCATCATCTCTTTGGTCGAGCTGATACTGAAGCAGAGGTTGTTGCCATAACATCTGCTCATTAGGAGCACTTCCAGTCTGTATTCTGACTCAGCACTGTTAGAGAGAAGGTTTTGTACGGTTGTGTCACCCACAGATTTGCTCATAGTGCATGAGCAGTGCATTGTGATTTAGCTGTGAATAAACAATAAGGTCAAGGACCCAGAGGGAGGTCTTAAGTGCCACGTTCATGTCCCCAGAACAGTAAGAAGTGCGATCACACTCCACTACATTAAGATTAAGTTCAGTATTAATTAAATGTGGTATGTGGTTAGGATGGTGTTATCAGTTTTGTGATGTAACTTATGACAGAGTCACTCTTACATAGTCGTAACCTTCAGACGAGCCCATAAACATCTGTCAGTCTGTAGCCTCAAACAGTCCTGCAGAGAGACAAATGTGTGGACACTCAGTGCACAGTTATGTGGAACCGGTTTGTCCTGTTTGAGTCTTTGTTTGTGTGCTTGGAGCAGGAGAATGGAGATATGATCTGCTCTCCCAAAGGCAGGGCGGGGGAAAATTGTGTAGCGGTATAGTGTATAGTGGTCTAACGTGCATTCACCTCTAGGTATGTTAACATGCTGGTAAAGTTTCTGCAGAGCCTTTTTCATGTTGGCCTCATTGAAAGTGAAAGCTGCCACAGTGTGGGTGTTCTCCAAACTATTGATAATATCATCCAGTTCATCCATAGCGTTAGCTTTTTCTGCTGGTTGTGGAATGTAAACTACAGTCTGAATAACAGAGCTGAACTCTGGAGGGAGGTTGAAAAGTCTCACCTCTCGAGTCATGAGCTGGAGCCTTCTGCGTACACTGAGATCATGTGTGGTGCTAATATTACTACATTAGAGCCCCATCTAGAGTCAACAGATCTGTGTTGTGGATGAAGGATTCAGATAATTTATTAAAGCAGCTTAATGGAACTTTTCATTTTGTGTTACAATTGGTGCTTCCTGTGGACAAAAGTGGTGGTGTTTCCCCCAAAGTTAGGCTACATTTTCCCTCCTCTTCATTCCCCATTCCCTACTTCACCAGCAAGATATGGACCTTCAGGTAGTAGCTGATGCAACCCGAGCAAGAGCAAATCCGTGCTCTTTGATCTAAATTCAACCTGGTAGCAGGCGTTAAGAATAACAATTAGAAACTAATAGGAATAGTCAAATTCTCAGTGTTGGTCTCATTTCACTGTGCATTGCAGATGCAACTTTGGACTTATTATTATTATTATTACAAAATATAACAAAAATTATAATACTAATATTACTTACTAAAGCAGGTTAGAAAATGGATGGATATTACTTACTATTTATTATTATTATTTACCATATTTGCATTTATAGCCGGAAGTCACCAATACCAGATTTGTCATGTGAAAACATTATATACAATAAATGATTTTTGATTCTTGATAAATAAATTATTCTTGTTTTATTTATGTAGGTCATATAGAGGCATCGGTATTAAACCTAAAGTATTTCATAACCAGTTTAAATCTCCATGAAACTGCTTGAAATTTCTATTTAAAACAAAATACTATATTTGATCAACTTTTTGTCTGCAAAAATCTTCATTTGTGAAGTAACTAGTGAAGCTGTAAAATATTTTTAGTGGAGTAAAAAATGACTGAAAAGTAATGGTGGAAAATAAAGAAAAGAAAAGTAGAGGTGAAAAATAGGAGGCTCAAGTAAAGTACCTCAAGTTTGTCTTTCAGTGCAGTTCAGTACAGAGAGGGGGTTCAAAGTAACTCTCTGCAAAGAGGTGTAAACAAATGGGAATTTGTGGTTGGCGCCTGTTGTGTGATTGGTGATGTAAAACTGTGTTTGTCGATCATATTGCATGAGCTCGCACAAAAACACACAAGTAGTTTGTGAAAGTTAGACAGAGCATTCACTCTATGATGCAAAATACTGAAAAGACTGTCGACAATATTAGTATGCAAGTAACCTAGCAACAATACCAATGCTGAACATGACAGACTTGCTTTAAGACACTGAGTTAAGCAACTGGGTAACTCTCTTATGTTCATGACTACACACAATAGCCTCTTACTTCCCCTCCCCCACAGCACACACACAAGCCTTGGAGGTGATGTGCTAATTGATGCAAAGTAATGGAGGCGGTGAAGCCACAATGGCCGCCCCGCTAAGCTTTCCACTGAGCTTTTTTGCATGTATGGCTTGTGTTCAGCAAACTCTATATAAGCTGAAGGTGCATTTGATTGAGAATTGATGTGGAGTTTGGAGGAAGGAAACCAGAGGAGAGGAGGAAGAGAAACATGAAGAAAAAGAGCAGAGGGAGGAAAAAGGACATGAAACTTGGAAGAGGAAGAGGATTAAGAGGGGGGAGGCCTCCTGCGGTCTCGAGGTCAAACACACAGCTGTGGTCATCACCTTTCACTGCAGGGGACTCACACACACACAAACACAGACACACACACCACTGTGATCATCACTCTCTGTGGGAGTTTGACCCGAGCCAGATGGTCACCGCTGTCTCTTTTTATGACCCTTTTTTTCTGTCATGTCCACACTAAGCTAGTGTTTTTCACACTTAAAAAAAACGGAGCTTTTCAAATACGCTCTCCAGAGTGGATACATTTCAAAACACCAGTCTTGCATTGTAGTGTGAACGACGCAAACAATGCCAAATCAATGATGTACCAATAACATGCCTTTCACGGGGAGTTGTATACCACGAAGACACATTTCTGTCACCCCAGTCTCTCTTTGGTTACTCACTTTCAATGCAAATGAAGACTGGCATTTTCAAAAAGCTCCAAAAATTCTTTCCAGTTAATGCAATATGTATGTATGCGCTTACTGCATCTAAAATAAATGTCACCTTTTTTAAGAGGAATCTCCTCGTGCTGCCTATCTTTAGAGACTTTCTAATGATCACAACATTGTAAATATATCCGTCTGTGTACATTTGTCAAAATGTTTATTATGGGCTATATGTCTGTATAAGTCACATACAAAGTATAGTTTACAGTCTTAAAAGCTACTTTTGGGAATTATGCTTGAGTTTCTGTCATGTCCCATTCTGTCTGACACAGAGCTCTACACTAATGCTGCCATTTTAGTCAGACAGGGTAATATCAGAAAAAAAGTGCTGTTTGCTTTGTTTGATCTGTTTTGTTAAGTTTGCATAATAATTCGTGTGTTGTGATTACTGTGTTAAATTGAGCTTAATTTTGTGTCTAAGGGAACCTGTTCTACACTGAACTTCTTCAGTGTTTAGTCATTAAATGCATGTAAACGTTTCCCAGAAGGTCAAACTTCCACCATCCAACAGAGAATGCCTGTGTGTGTGTGTGTGTGTGTGTGTGTGTGTGTACATGTGTGTGTGTGTGCGTGTGTAAAGATCATGCCAAATTACCCTGTGCCTAAAATGTTTTTATCAGGCTCCAGACATGTGTTTTCAATGTTCTTTAAATACGCTGCCTACACACACACACATGCACGGTACTTCCCGTGCCAGATAGTTAAAATTAAGCCCCTCCTTTGTTGTCTCAGAGACAAAGTTAATTTTTTCTTCTTCTGGCATCAGACTACATGTGAATAAAAAGCTGATAAAAAACAGCATGCAAAGCTGACTGTGTGTGTTTAGCATTACCATGAACTTTAACTTTGAAAGATTCACCTGTTGGGAGCACACCAGCGCACCAGTTGATGTCTGTTTCACCTAAAATATGTTGTCATGATTCACTGTGAGCTGAGCTGGTCTTTATCCTGCAGGCAGCTGGAGGGTTTTCTCTACAGGAGATGATAGATTTCAAAAGGTCTCACAAGTTCAGAGGCTGTATCAATGCAAGATGCGAAATCATGATTACGAGAAACATATTTTGCTTTTCTTTGACTTTTTTTTTCTGATGAAGTGATATGCCTTTAAAGAAAAATAAAATGTTTTGTCGGTGAATTTAACCCAGCCTTTGCAGAAATAAAAAAAATATGAATAGCAAGTGAATCTTAATTACAAATACAGATATATGAATCAAGAAAGTTCTAACAGAAAGCTATAGGGTGTGTCTGTGTGCTTGTGTGTGTGTGCATGCGTGTTACCTACTCCTCACGACATTGTGGTCATTCAAACCGCTCTCTCAGACTTGCTGTGTTTCTGTGGCCTGGCTGCAACCCTGTATGGTTTTACCCACACACACACACTCACACACACACACACACACAAACACATACACATACACATACTGCCTCTGCAGTCTTGTAAATCCAGGTTGTTTCCAGCAGCAGCAGAAGTTTATGAGGGCTTGGACGGGAGAATACTGGCTGCTCAGGTCACGACATGGTGTTACCGTGTGTGTCTGTGCGTGCATGTGTGTGTGTTGATGGGGGTTAAATTGGGGTACAGGAAGAATGGAAGTGTTTTTTGGTTTTGAAAATAGGAAAAAAAAATAGAAATAGCAGGTTAAGGCTCATTTCAGACCAACATGATTTTTGTAACAGCTATACAACAGCCATCTTTATTTAAAGGACTACATCAGTGTTTTATTTCCATATTTACAGACATTTACACAATTCTGTCAAATTGCATCCAACCCATTTTCAAGGCATGCCTTGTGTTTTTCCTGTCTTCTACTCTCTGTCTTCTCCAGCCACCGTTTTCTCTCATTTCTGCAGTTATTATTCACATCTTATGTGCAAACATCTACCTTGTTGTTCTTAATGAACCTTTTTGCTGTTTCCTGAACCTCCCAAGTGAGAAACCCACATCACTTTTACCTTTTTCAGACAGGGCCTGGTGAACTTTCAGTAACCCAGTATGATGCTGATGGTTTGGAAATAGGACATGAACGGCCATGACATCAGCACGTCTTTTAAGATGACAGAGCTGAGCTTCACAGCACTGAGATGTTTGCGTTATGAAAACTGAATATTAGATTAGCAAGAAAATGAAGCGCATTACACAGAGCCCAGAAGCTACTGCCAGCAGCTGTGATGCTTTAATGTCTCATGTTCGGCTCCAAGAAGGCAAAATTATTAGACCCTCTTTCTCTGGATTCCCCGCCCTTGTTCCTTTTTTCATTTTTTCCCTCTGTTTTACTGCGGGCAGTAAAAGACGGAGCCAAAACCTGCTGGACTCTTTTATATAGAAAACACTAAAACGGCAAACAAGAGCTGATCACGAACATGAGTAAAGGGACGGGAAGACAAGGGAAGGGAAAGGAACAGGAAAAAAAGATACAACACTGAAAGATATATATAGATGCACCTTTTATCTATTAATGTAAATAATATATGTAACGTGAGAAGGGGAATAAAAGTGTAGATAACAAGGTGAGACACAAGGCTTGACAGTCTCGTAAATGTCCTTACATCCAAATAATAGTGACATCTATTGCTGGATGATTTCTTATGCTAAAGTGAACTATATACAAACACATATAGGGAAGGAGGACCTGTGTGTATAATATGTGTGCGCGTGTTATTTGTCTCGCTGGCTGATGACATTAATATTAACGTCAGGACTGTATCTGCTTGTTTTAATCTCCATGGAGAGCATAGTCAGAGCATTTATGTGCTCCTCTCTTGTGATGTTCCTGAACATTCCTCAGTGTTCACACAGAGGAGCCCATGATTGATCCTGCCCTGAAGACTCGTGTCCATGAAAAACTGGAGCAGTGAGTCTTGAAACGGTTCTCATGGATCAGGAATTGTTGTTCTGTTTTGAGCTTGACCTTGTTTAATGTGGCGTTGGACTGCACTGGTGTTTCTGTTGCTGAATCCGGCGTTGGAAGTGATTTGATGTTCCCTCCTCCTAGTTACGAGTTATGGCCATTCTTTTAGTGTTTGTCAGTTTTTGGTATTTTTTGACAGAATTTGTGATTTCTTTCCTCCCTAAATATGATTCCTATCCACATTCACACACTCGGGTGGAGTATTTTTCTTACAGAGTGTGCGCTGTCTGTGTCCTGTAGGCCCCATTTAGACTGGAGAGAGACTGTAACAGGTGTGTGAATGTATTGTCTGTCCCCTGGAGAAAAGTCCAGTTGTTCTCCGTGAGCTGAGCTGGTTTGTGATGAGCCTGAGATCTTTGACTGTTTACTGAAAGATGGGGAAGGTGTCTGTCTTCCCCTCTTCTGTCATCTCTGCTGGGATGTTAGAAGTTGTCAGCTCTGGGACAGTAAAGAGAGGTCTTCCTCTCCCCTCCCCCCCGGGACTCTGTGGAAGTTGTGTGGGCTGTGGTGGAGGTGCTGGAGGGGATATTTGTGGTTCGTCGGGGGAGATGAAACGCCCTCTTCTCTTCCTTCTTCCTCTCCATTGGTGACTCACTTCATCAACATCCACACTATAACATATGAAAATAAATTAATAAAACTACTTTTTCACTGGGTACTAAATAATTACTCAAAGCTTTGTTCAAAATACGTTCCTCTCATTTTCTGTTCTCCACCCGCCCCTCCCCCTCTATTACAACTGTAAACTGTTACAAACGACAAGTCTCACCCCTTATATAGGCCTATATTGTATAAATGTAGGTATTTCTATTTCTGTGAATGTACAATAGGAGAATCATAGAAACCAGAGTTGAATTCTTTGTATGTGTACACATACTTGGCCAATACAGCTAATTGCGATGTTGTTAAAGGACAATATGTACTTATAGAATATGGTTACATGTGTTGTGGAGAGAAGGTCACAAGTGGGAGAAATATATCATGGATTATGGTGTAAGTTAGAAATAACTATTTTTTTCTAAGACGATTTGAGTTCTTCTTCCTCCTTCGCCTCACTGAATGTGTAATTCACACCTGAGGAATGCGTATTGGGTACATTTGTTTTGGTGCCTGCTCAGACTCTTGTCCAGCAGAATGACAGCTGACAAGTGGCCTAAATACAAGCACACAGCTTAAAAAGATCCTGAGCTGTTTTGATGGGAAGGTATTAAAATGGCACCAACAAACAGAAAAATCTAAGCAAAGTCTGGATCATGCAACAGAAAATCATTATTAACTATTATTTGAGATCAAACTTGATGGACTTTTGCAGTAACCACTATGAATTGGTTTGGAAGTTTAATTATAAAATGTTGTGTTTTCTATCTTTTTTCCATAGTGATGCGGTAGCAGAAGAAAATAAGACCATTCATTCATTTTGTCAGTACAATATCGTAGTGAAATATGCTTTAATCATTGTGCAAATGGACTTCCATTTCCATACATACGAGCAGAAATCAGGGGGTAGACATCAACTCATGACTCTTTTTCTTTCAACTAATTGTAAAAAAACAAAGTATGGTAACACATTATGTTGGCTGTATGATGTGGTTAGCACACAGATGGAGGACTGCCTGGGAATACCAGATACTGTTAGATGTTTACTTCACTTTACAAAAAAGAGGGCGCTGCTGCTTCTTCAGTGGAATGAAAAGAATTTATCAGGTTTCAGTTTGTCTTCTTTTCCTTATGCAACAAGACAAAATGCATCAATAACAAATATAGGAATGATTTATACAGAAACTTTCGATTCCCTTATAAAAACACGTCAAATTTGTTTTACAGTTTTTTTCTCTTCAGCTCTGCCCCCACTAAAGGAGCAGCAGCGCCCTCTGCTGTTTGTTAAGAGAAGTGAACGCTTACAGCACCTGGTATTCCCAAGTGGTCTCCCATAAGTACTTTTTTCTTTGTTTTGTTTCAGGTATGACCCTTTTTATAGAGGCTTTTATATTATTACTTAGAATTATCCATATGTGACTCTTTTGTCAAACTGCTATGACCTGTGGGGAAAATTCATGGAGGATTAAAACTTATGTGTTACTGGATAAATAAATGTGTAAATATTATTTCCTTACTTTCTAAACATTTTTTTCTTCTTCTCTGGTGCGGTTCACCATGGGAGAACTCTGAATGACGGAGAACAATAAATAAATGATAAATCAGTGTTATTGAATTGAACACTACACTAAAATCTGGGGCCATCTTACACCTCTTTTTTCAACCTAGGCAGACTTGTAAAAGTGAATTTGTTTCAAGCATATCTCAGTCATTATTTTTACAGGTAATGATCATTTGAAGTTTAGGTTCTCGTTATGAGAAAAGTTCCAAGAATAGTTGGAGATATGTGAGTTCTGGGATGTGTGCCTCAGTCAAAGCTCGAAATGTTCACACTGGCCTGATCTCTGTTCTCAGCTGTAGTTCCTACACTTAACTTTCACATTTGTCAAATCTATTTTTCAAATGCATTTGTTTAAAGCTCAAAATCATAAACATTGTTTACCTCTGGGAGCTTTCAAATTCAAATTCAAATTTTATTTATTTAAAGCCCAAAATCACAAACATTGTTTGCCTCGGAGGGCTTTACAAT
>JBAJHX010000043.1:16564770-16615519 GCA_037176925.1 Amniataba percoides | reverse complement strand
AAGCACAACCAGAATTCATACATAAGGCGCACCGGATTATAAAGCTCACTGTCGATTTTTGAGAAAATGTAAGGCTTAAAGTCGCACAACATTTTGATTGTGTTTTATTTGTCCTGGAGTCATTTTCAGCCAGTTTGAATACTCCTTGGTCTCTTATAGCATCTGTGGCATATTTGGCATCTTTCTTTGTTCTTTGTGTTCATGTGCTTTGATTTTGCTTCTAAATGTTCTTACGTGCATTTTTACACTACATTCAATTTAACAATTTAAGGTGCATCAGTCTTTCACTCAGCATCATTAAATGGGATTGTTTTTCATTTTGTTTGTATTTCATCCCACAGCTCAGCTGAACATTGGCAACGTCCTCCCCGTTGGCACAATGCCTGAGGGAACCATCATCTGCTGCCTGGAGGAGAAGCCCGGCGACAGAGGCAAGCTGGCTCGCGCTTCAGGAAACTACGCCACAGTCATCTCCCACAACCCGGAGACCAAGAAGTCCAGAGTCAAGCTGCCCTCTGGCTCCAAGAAGGTCATCTCCTCTGCCAACAGAGCTGTTGTCGGTAAGGACCCCGACTGTCTGAGATGTTAAGTTAGCGTGATCGCACCAGTGCACCGTCCTAACCAGCTCTGCTCCTGGCTTACAGGTGTGGTCGCTGGTGGTGGACGTATTGACAAACCCATCCTGAAGGCCGGTCGCGCCTACCACAAGTACAAGGCCAAGAGGAACTGCTGGCCACGTGTCCGTGGTGTGGCTATGAACGTAAGTGAAAATGAACATACTGCTGGTCTGTCGTCTATGAGGCAAACCAGGTAAAGCTGAATTTGATGCTGTGGGGGGACAGGATGAGGACCAGCGGGCAGTAATGAACGATGAGATGTGGACAGAGGTCTACTTCACTTTGAGACTGTGCATTTGAGTTGTGATGCATCACAAAACACTAAAGTTTATCAAAGAGACTCGTGTTCTGCTCTATTCTCCAGGATGTGCAGAAAAGTCAACATTTTAAGTGGACCAAAATATTCTGTTTTGAATGTGCTGAAAAAAGAAATATATAATAATGTGAAGCTGCGATACAGGCAGCATGTTCTACATCGAGGTGGAGATTTAAGCTTGTTTGATCTCGTGAAATCAGAAGTTTTCCTTTAATGTCTCATAAATTGAGTTAGATGGATAATTATTTGGTTTACCTGTAGATGTGTCAGGTGGTTCAGCAGCTGCATCAGACTTCAGGATTTATAAAATACAGTTCTGCATAAACTCTCCTGAAGGGTGCCATCAGGATTTTGAATTGGTTTTAATGAGAAATTTGTTTAAATGTAGACATTAGGTGTCCAAGGTTTCTTATAATGTCCTTATTTTCTTTAACTCTGACAGCTCACCAGCTTGTTGGTGCTGTGTTTTTGGAGCTAAGATTGAGAATTAATGAGTTTTTTTTTTTTAACTTAGTGAAGTATAGAAGATGTTTACTGTTGCTGGTGTTTGTACTGTTTTTTTAAATTTTTGTTTTTCCTCTCCACAGCCCGTTGAGCATCCCTTCGGTGGTGGTAACCATCAGCATATTGGCAAGCCGTCTACGATCAGGAGAGACGCTCCTGCTGGTCGCAAGGTCGGTCTCATTGCTGCTCGTCGTACAGGCAGACTGCGTGGAACAAAGACCGTACAGGAGAAGGAGAACTAAATCTGACTGTCTTGATAATAAAACATGTTCCAAAAGAATCTGATCTCTCCTGCTTCATTTCTGAGCACACACGCAGGGTTTGAGTCTGAAGGGTCACAGCCTTACTACGACATTTAAATGTATTGAAACATCGTTACTGTGATAAACTAACAGCTGAGGTTTTCCTGCTGTAAATGGTAAGGTATTTGCACATATGAAACTGAACTCTTTGTGGCATTTTGTCAGTCAATTTAACATTTGAAAAAAAACTAAGTTGGTAAACTAAAACATGACCATGACTCTTCAATACAAACACGCCTGAACTTAAACTGCAGTGAATGCGACTATAAAATGATATCATGTAATCCTTCATGTTGTGAGGTTAATTCATTAGATCTAAAACCCTGTTAGATTTTTATCCTATTTGTTGCAAATATGCTGATTAAATGTCATTGTAGCAGCTGTGGTTCCTAATACCAAAGATTTATTCCATTATCAGAAAACTAAGGGCTTCAAAGGGACTGATGTTGAATTTGCACATTTTAAATGCTCTGCAGGTTAATTCTAGTGTGTGTACACTAGAGGGTGCTCATGTGTCAGGATGGGTGGTTGTTAAAGTCTTCACACAGCTGGATCTTCAAAGGCTGCGGGGATTTAATAGTGCAGATTCTCAGGTTTATTCAGTCCATCAGACTTTAAAATTACATGTCGACTCACAGTATGGGCCTTTGTGTGGACAGGAGTTGTAACCTAAGAGTTATTTTCCTTTGTTTTAAGGTGTTTTAGAAACACGAGGTTCAAGGAAAACACATTCTGTGTAACAGGAGTACATAAATATTATAATGTATTAAGTCACCTCTATAAAGCTTTATGGCTATAAAGAAACAAAAAAGAAAGCTGAAGGGTTGAAGCAGCACAGGCTGAGAAATAAGAACTTAAACATTAGTATTCATGCGTCACCCTCCACAAACACAAGCTCCTACATTTCCCATAATGCAACTCTCCCTGCCTGGTCAGAAACACCAATTAACATCGAAGACAAGATGACATCATCTGTGTTATTGTGCAAGACTGGGGCAGCATCACAAGACGTGACAGGAGCCAGTTTATCAGCTCAAACCAGTGCAGGAGTCCTGGAATAAATCCTCAAATTATAATTAATGTTTGTTCAAAACGTCTCACAGTTCACCTGCAGCGCTGATGAATTGTACTGCACCATGCTGGACGTTGTTTCCATTATTTTCTCCACCTCATTTTTGTCAGTGAGGCTGGGTATAATGAGTTAACAGCAGGACAATCGACTGATATGTTTAATGTGTTCATTTAACTTTGCGATCATTGCGGGGGCTGTGTTTTATCAAGCATAACTGCACTGATATAAACGAGGTGGACGACAGTACAACACTGCTGAATCAATACCTTCCTTAAACAGATTCAACAGATACTGAACATCATAACATGACATTTATACCCAATAAACACAGTAAGCAATAGAAGTAGTTGTAGCAGTAGCACAAGTGGAAGTAGTACAAGTAAACTGAACTTGGACTGCCCCTTTAAGAGGGCTCTGAAATGACTCACATGACCAAAAATATCCTTGTAACACATTCACAATTATGTGTAATAACACTGGGCACCATTAACAGAGCTACTGTGTATAAAAAGTCACATTTTCTGGATCAAAGTTGTGTTTAAGGTCCACAAGTAAAAATGAGACACAGGCAAGATTCCATGTTCTTTATTTGCTAAGGGCGCAATGCTTTTTTTTGTTATATTTCTGTGCACAAAAAACCTCACAAAGTGAAAGTCCACATCGCGACTGTAGCTCCAGAATTCAACGTCACACCATGGCCAAAACAAAAGTCGGCAAAAAACAGGGCGCAGAACTCTGTACAGTCAATATCTTCTTTAAAAATAACACAAGGACAAAAATGTTCCTCTTAAATCAAATTCTATTTTTAGTGAAATACAACAAAATAAATTCTATAAAATAAGAGCAAAATATTTAAATATAATACGATGGGCAGAATATTTTCATTTGCAGGAGTATTTGGTATGTTTTAGACAAAAGAAAAAAAAGAAAAGAAACAAAAAGAAATTCAAAAAATACATGCATTCAAGTTACCAATTAAATACAGTATTTACTGATGTTATCCTTTTTACTCCTACAGAATTACAAGTTAGCTCAAGTTGCAACATGACTAACCAGCCGCTATTCTTACGGTACGACCCTGCTGTGGAACCTGTTCTCCGCGGAGCGAGAAGGGAAGGAGGGCGAGGGTCCCACCGCCGCTCGGGACACGTTATCCCGAACGACAGCCAGACGCCACACCGGACCAGCTCCACGGCCGAAAGGAAGCCGATGGGCAACAAGTCTGTCTACGACTAGGCTCTATTGAAGAGACAGAAGCAAACCACACAGTCTATTATACACCAGGTAGCCCAGTGCAGCAATTCTGTTGCATATGTGTTTCATTTTTCAGATTTCCTAAGGATGAAACGCTAAGCTGTCTATCCCACCAAAAACTGACTGCCAAATGTAAAGTTGGAGTATTATAATGTGCAATTGAAAAGCCACTTATTCATACATTGGTTCAAAATATCGCCCTCATTGTAGATAGGGTGGATGAGTAGAAAAAGGAACAAAAACAAAAAAACCTAAAGGGTAACAACACCCCTCTGGAGATGTGGATTAAGAACAGCTTTAGGTTTGTTATGATCACAAGTCTTCCCTTGGGCTACACTATTCTGGTGAGAAGCCATGCTAAATGTTACAGCATATTAACTAGAGCTTCGAAAAAGGATTGAATTAATTACCAGAACAAACAAACAAAAAAAAAAGAAAGAAAAAAAAAGAAAAGAAAGGCAATGAGTTTCAGAACAATGTTGCATCACTGCTTTTTCACATCAACCAAACACCGTAAAAGTCCACCCAACCATTCCATACCTCACACTAAAACCAACCACAGCTCGTGAGTTGATTTGGCATCGGTCATAAGGTTGCCAAGGAGCTTAAGAATAATAATATAATTATGATAATAACAATGCGTCCTTCTACAGTTGAATGACCAGTAACCGTCCGATGGTAGAACAAACTTTACTGCTGAGCATGGGTGATAAAACAAAGAGGAGTTGTTGTCTTCTTACAGTTTTTTTTGGGCATTTTTCTTATTTATAATATCCATTTTTGTTTCTCATAATATCTGCAACATCTCCCAACAGCAAACCACACAGAGTTATGCTACTGGGGGATCTGAACAGTCAAAAACATTAACATACTATGTACACCTTTTTCGTCGTATAGACAAGCGCATCAGCATCGTCGGCTCTGGGTACATTTGTTTTTCTTTATTAGAACTCTTGTCCACTCCCTCGCCTCTGCAGCCGCCAGAAGGCCCGTGTCGCAGGTCAGGCAGCCCCAGGCCAGGGGAGAGCGCCTCGCAGGCGGAGTGGGGGGAGGGAGAGAAGCGGCCCGGAGAGAAGGGGTGGATGGGAGGCCCACCTCTGCCCTGCCCTGGGGCCAGAGAGAGACAAGAGGAAGAGAATGAGAGAGAGAGGCCCGACGAGGAGCTCTGTTGACCGGAGGATGAGAGGAAGGAGAGCGGGACGATGGAGGCTCGAGGCACAGCAGAGGGGGGAGGGGACGTTACTCCTTAGGAGGGGCGGGCGCTGGGGTGGAGGCGGGAGCAGGGGCGGGGGCGACCTCCTCGGTGCTCTCCCAGTTCTCTTGTGCTCGTGGGCCCGGGCCGGGAGTGGGACCAGGACCTGGGGTGGGGGTCTGGGTAGGGCCTGGAGTCGGGGCAGAGGCAGGACCAGGACGCTGGGGGTTGTTCATGTGCTGGGCAGCAGGTCCGGTGTACGGCTGCCCATGGGGGTGGTTGTTCTGTTCGAGAGGAGAAATCAGACCAAAGAAAAGGATCAGCTGATTGTAACAAAGAAATATTTTTATTCAAGTAATGAATCTGTCTGCACATCTGAGGCTGAAGGACTTCTGGATGTGGTTTTCACACCCTGAAGGATGAGTCTGGGTCTCGTAATGACAAATGCCAACAGCCCAACGATAAACTAATCTTCATAGATAAGTACTGTCTGTGTCTCAAAAGCCACTGAGCTCTACTCCTGTTCAGACAATGTTAAAGTTCACAAACATCATTGCAGTCAGTCAGTTGTTCCGCCATTTTATGTCTGAACACTGACATTTTGAGCCGATCCAAGACACCAGAAAGTCCTGAGAGACGGACTTATGTTTCCTTTTAACTGGATTTGTTAATGATGGAGATATAAAATACTGTCAGCCTCGTCCCGTGATGATCCTAATCCGTTAACAGCCATGTGCAGTTTGGTCTCAAAGGATTTCAAGACCACAGTTAACCAATCCAGGAAAGAAAAAAACAGCCTGTCACTAACAGTCAGGTAAAGTAATGCACACCTCTCAAAGCCAAAAGAAGCAGCTTTGTAAGATCTGGATTTCTGTTTTATTCTCACAACTCTCAGCTCCTTTTGAGTGTCATTTAATAGTCATTTTATTCCCCTTCTTGCCTATTCTTCCTTTACACTCCCTAATGTCTTTATGGGATTGGAGTTTTTGTTAATGTTTCAACATGCAATGCAGGAGACAAATATTTGAACAGAAATAGTTAAAATCGCCTGTACAAAACAAGAGCTTAAAAAGTTGCTTGCAGTCTTTTATTATCACAAACCATCTACTCGAGCTCGAGCGTCTGCTTCTGTGAGTACTCTGGCACGAAATAACACTAAAGTTAAAATCTTTGTTGCCGTGGTTACAGGCATTATTAATTACTAATGCTAGACAAGAGCTCCATCTCTGCTCTGTTGTGTAACAAGATGAGACACAAATAGCAACCATGACAATCTGTAATCCCGTCAATGAGGAAGAAACCTTTTACACGTCACGAGGATCCTCAGTGAGAGTCCACGTTAAGGGAAAGGGGACCCTGAGACACTACCTGCTGAAACTGGGTGGTTCCAGGAGAATGTGGATACAGAGACGTGTCCTCAGGTGGGGACGAGTCTTGATCATCAGGTGCTTCCTGCTCATCTGGCTCCTAGCAGACATGAGACAAGTGTTATCACACATTAACTTCAACCTTCAAAATAAATGACAGATGATAGATCAAAATATATACACAGCAGGAACTGATAGTTTATTTGAACAAAAACAGTGGGAGTAAAGTTAAGCTTCTCCATTTCAATGTGAAACAGCCAGTAGGTTGTGTGGGGAAGTCAAATTTCCAACTGTTACATTATCAAGTAAATGAGGTTTAAATGAGATTTGATTATGTGTGTGGGTGGATTCTCCACCTGAGAGCATCCTCTCAGCACCGGAGCTGCTGCTAATTCTTTAGAAAAACAGCAAACAGAATGTGCACATCAACCTCTTACTGAAGTTGTTTCAGTGCTTTACTCAAAACAACAAGGCTGCTGATCGTTTTTAAAATGTTCTTCCTGTCAACAAATGGCATAAGAAAAATATGAAACACCATTAGCCTTGTCACTTAGTAACTGTTAATCATATAATCTACGTGACAAGACAAATTACATTTCTCTTTAATGTGCAAATGAGCATATTACAAAAATGAAGAAAAACAAAAACAACAGAACCTGTCAGGCTATGAACACAAACTTGTACTGATAAATGCCTTCACAAAAACCATCCTTGGGTTTATTCAACTGTCTCCAACTTTTCGCTATTATTCAGCTACAGATGGAAGATCAAAATTGCAGACAGGATTTTAAACATCTGATTTTATGCAAAGAAAAAAAGATTGACAACCTTGTGTTAAAAGGTATCAAATTGTGTTTTTATCTTCTAAAAGGAGTGGCTTTCCCAACAGATAAGAATATTTCAATTTTACTTCTATGTTTGCGGGTGCAAGTCAAAAGCCCATAAATACATAATATATTGGCTGCTGCAGCATAATGGGGAAAGTCATCTTGCTTATGACACAGTGCAGTCCTGGTCTCAGTTTAAATACCGTAACTCTGACTGAATGCTCAAATATAAAAGAGACAGAGTTTTCAGATGCAAGTGGCTGGCTATGTCGCAGTTTGAATTGGGCAGGAAGCAAAAAAATTGGCAAAAGTGCACTAGATTGAGCTGGAGGACTGGCTATGTCAGTGATGTTGCTCTGGCGAATCACTGGGACTGGGCAAGAGGACAGCACGAGAACAAAGATCTGTTCACTGTGTGCAGCTGCATAACATGAGCCCTGACACGAGTTACAATGTAAGGCGTCTCACAGGCAGCATGTCTACCTTTTCCAACAGGACAGAAGATGACAGTTTGTGTACTTTGTCTTTTACAGTATGGGCATGTACATATGTTAAAGATAAAAATAAAAAATAAACATCTCAAGGGGTCATAAACTGAAATAAAACTGTTAAAGTGATAATTAATCTACTGTCTGTAAATCATTCTGGCAGTTTGTGGAAACAAACCCTCCTGTGCTAGCTATAAAACATTTGTGTCACATAAAGAACAACAAGAAAAGAAGCAAATGAGGCTAAATGGGACAAACTATGAAGACTAAGCATGTTTCTAGCCTCTGCCACTGATGACTAACTACAGGAAAATATGTGCAAATGCTAACTAAACAAGTGTAAACTGTGTTGGAGCCAAGTGTTTATTGATACTCTGCTGACTCTGTAATTAAAATTCTTTTTGTTTCATTTCCTTCCTTTATGTTGTGGTGCCTGGAATACTGACCTTCCCTGGGCTTCCCTGAGTACACTTGAGCTGTGTATGGAATATTACAGGAGAAGTGTGTCATTTGACTGGATTTGTCAACATAAAAATACAAGTATCTTATTTTACGAGAGAACAAAAAAATTGTATGCATTGTGAACTGCAGCCATGAATCAATACAAAAAACATATTCAGCATAGTAAACATATCATAGCTGTAGCTTAGGGAGGAGAAGTGGAAATGCTAAATTAGTGAGCCCAATTCATGAAACAATTCATTATTTGATCGGCCAGATTCTGGAAATGTGTCTGTCAAAGTCAGCAAATTTAACTAATAATGACATGAGATAGAGAAAATGATGAGGCAGTCTTTAAATTTTTTGCTAAATATTCATTTTGCTAAATATTCATCCTTCAGTGCTGTTTCAGATACACACCCAGTTCAAAGCTGATCATATTTTGCGCCTCAGTAAGTTTTGATGTTGTACACATCAGCCTGTTTAAAGCTTCTCTGGTTAAGACATACAGTATTTCTGTGGGATGTTTCTGTTACCTTCACCGCACACCTTTGTTAACATGTTCCCATGGCAACCCCGGCCATGCAGTCATGTTTTACTGTGGTGTGTTTTACTGTGGTCATTTCCAATATTTATCCACATATAACAGAAAGACCCCTTTTTATACTGTTGTTTGACTTCATTTATAACCTACAACACATCCTATAGCTTTAGACTGTGGTGCTGTTTGGCTCCTTAAGCACAATTCCTAAACCTGGAAGATTATATCAATGTGTCATCAAAACGTGTGACAAATGTGTGTGTGCGTGTGTGTGTATGAAGGGTACAAGGTGAATAAAATTACCTCCTCTGGACAGAGTTCACAGGCTTTGGCCAGTGTCATACGTGCACTGTGCGAACGCTCCAGGAAGTAGCCGTTGGAGGTCTCATTGCTCTGAACTGGAGGGGACCAGTTGTTGTAGGTGTACTGGGGGTTCCCTGTGTAAGGCCTCCTCTCCAGCTCGTCCCCTAACCACTCCACTGCCCACGTCCATTTCCGTTTAAGGTCGCCGTTACTCTGTAAGTGCAAGAAGCAGAAGTGCAATGTGTGGATAAGTGTATATAGCTCCGCCTAATGTGTAAGTGACGCAGTTTCCTTTTTTTCAATGCATAATTTGACTGTTTTAGCTAGGCTACAAATAATAAACCTTTAGCAGGAGATAAATATTCTTCACCAAGTTAGAGTAACTGACAACAGGAGAATTTAATCTGCGTCCGACCTATAGTGATCAGAAATGAATTGAATGGGGTGTGACAACAGAAGAGGGAGCAAACGTACCTGCAGTATCTGGTAAGCCACAGAGCAGTTGCTAAAGAGGGCCACCATGCACTTTATGCACTGGTACGCTCGTTTCTGGTAGTGGTTCTTTGAGCGCTGGATGGTGTCAAACAGCCCATCCCTGTCATCAGGAATGCCCTTCAGCACATTGTGAATCCTACAAAACAAAAACAGGGAGAGTGTAAACTTACATTTCAAACTAAAGCAGGACACGTACTTTACACACCATCAGAGCGGTCAGTCTGACCTGTGTGTCTGCCAGGAGTCCTCGATGAGCAGGATCTGTAGCAGCAAGTCCAGGTAAGGCCTCAGCTCATAAGTGTAGGAATATGCCACCTGCAAACACACAACACATACATGTAAGCCTCAAGAACTCACAAATAAGCCACTGACAGATTTATAGATATCCTAAAGGTGCATTTGATGTTTACCTGCCAGAGCAGCTCACTGAGCACAGTGGAGGAGAACTGGGGGTTCTCCCAGCAGCTGAAGCGAAGCAACTTCACCGTCTCCTCAGAGTTGCTGCAGTCCTCGATGATCTTCTTCACGTAGCTGGTCCTCACAAACAAGATCTCTGCCACCAGCTGCTGCACAGGCATCACTGGGGCTGTCAGATTTGTGTCACCATACGGGTTTGGGAGAGGAGGGTTACCTGGAGAGGGTAAAGGCAATGAAATTTAGATGAATAAATATTAAACATGCACGTTTTCTTTCACCTGTCGTCCCTAAAAGCCCTCAGCTCCAACCTCTGCCCACACAGGACAAGAGGCTGAGAGTGGCTGCTTTGTCAGTCACCAGATCCTGAGCAAGGATGAAAATCCTCATTGGGCTCCGACTCCATCCCCACCCCAAACCAAAGGTGTCTGTTTTTACAATTCAATACTGGAAAGGAGTAAAATACTCACCATTGATGGAGGACTGCATACGTGATGAGACATCACAGCAGCGGACCAGCTGGGAGACCACAGTGTAGAGCTTGCCCAACTCAGCGTACTGGTATTTAATGGGAGGGCCGGGACCCTCGTCCAGAGCAACCAACATGAAAGTGGCAGGGACGTTCAGCTTCAAAAGTTGGGTCTTCTCTGCCAGGCCTGTGTGTAGTAGGAGGAGAGGGAAAGGAAATTCGCATTTTAAATTTAAATATTTTATAAAAAAACTTGCTTGTATAACTCACTGAGGCACAGATGTACATGGCAGGAGTGTGATTGCTGTGTGCTCCTTACCAAGATTGGCGTACATGACAAAGAGGTTGAAGTACTGCTGCAGGTGACGGCCGTGTTCAGAAACCTCTCTTCTGAGCAGGTTGAGTACAGCTCTCAACAGGTGGTCACTTAGACTGAGGTTATCACAGCCCTGAAATACAAACATGGAAAACGAACCACAGCAGGGTTACATCAGTCAGGTGGAGAAACAAATCTGTGATGGCCTGAAAAACAAATACATATCTTCCAGAAAATATGTTACTCAAATAGTCCTAATGAAAGCCAAAGAGCTCAGCTTAAGTCTGGCGCCAACCTGTGCAGAGGGTCCAGGCGAGGCGGTGGGGGAGGGGCAGGGGCCATCTTGCAGGGAGAAGTGAGCGATGAAGACGATGAGCTTGGCAAATGCACCACGGACCTCAGCGCTCGGGCACTCAAGCAAGTACTCGGAGAACCGGTTAGGGTAAGCGAACAGAACGTTGTGTGCAAACCAATAGCGTACATTCTTACTGTGTCTCAGCAGGATGCAGAGGGCGTCATACCTGGAGGGAAGGATGAGAAGAATATTAATAGAAGAGGATAAAACAAGAGAGAAATCACAAAAAACACAGAGGCAGACAGAGCTTACCAGTCACTGGCAGGACCCCGTACCACTTTCTTGGTGTGAAAACCTGTGCTGAAGAGGAACCTAGCAGCCAGCTGAGCACTTATCATAGCAATCTCCTCTGCCTCTGGCAGAAGATGGTCTTGTCCTGATAAAAAGAGAGCATTTATTAACAAAACAAGGCAAAGCAAGCTGACAACCTACCAAGCCACATCCAGAGACTAGAATAAAAAGCTGCATTTTACTTTTGGATTAAATTACTGTTTATATAATGTCACTAACTAACTAGACATCAGCAGAAGACATACACAAGGCAAATAACAGTATACACCCCAACACACATACATGTACACTGCAGTGGGACAGTAGTGGGCAGTGACACATTTTCCTTTGTTTTGGCCCTGTAGCCACATACTGAATTTGAAATAAAATCAATGTGAGGTTATATAGCACACTTTCAGGCTTTAAATGTGCTCATTCAAATGTTAAATTGGCCTTATACAATTTCATATATAATGTATATGTATAAATTCAATGGGTTTCAATGACTACACCTACACATCCTCAAGCAGAGGGTCAACGTGTTGGGATAGTAGGTGGACTGTAAAAAAAGAAAATGCTTAAAAATCACTTTGCTACAGCTGGAAATTATTTGGATTAATTTCAAAAGGGAAAACATGCAAGCAAACAAAACTAAAACATGACATAAAATCTATTCTTCAACATCTTAATCATTCTGGGCTCTTGACTGGCCTCCAATATTTATTTTCCTGTGGAACATTACGTGGCTCTGGCTCCATTAATAATGCAGCACAGAGGCAGAGCATTTCTCGGCAGCTAAAGCTAAAGGCTACTGACCACCAACTCTTTCCACAGGGATGCTGATCGCTTTGAAATGTTGCTCTTTAGACAAGCAAGGCAGAGATTAGAGATAAAATTATAATGGCAGCTGCTATATCTTTAAGAGGGAGGCTCTGAAATCCACAGCAGAGATATGATGATTGCCCCTCTGGGCTTATTGAAAGTGCAGAGTCATAACTGGAGGAATTACGTGATGCTGTGCTGCTAGAGCAAATCACATGCATCTCATTTTGTCACTCACAAGGGTTGAACTGTTGGTACAGTCAACCATTCCTCATCTAGGATGAAGAATGTGGACCAAAGATGGACATAACATTAATGACTGGCTTACATCAATATAAATGATTGACTTATTTAAGCCTTCTTAAACGTTTCTCTTTTTTTCAGATTTTTTTTATCTCCCACTATTCAGCCAGCATCTTTATTAGCCCCCAACAAATCCCAAAAGAGTTTTCCAACTACAAAGTGTCTTACCTGACCATACCTGGTTAAATAAAATAACTAAAACAGACCATAAAACAGATCTCACATATTGTGAGAAAACTGTGTGGTGTTCTTAAAAAACAGTAACAGGCACAAATGCAGCTTTTGTGTGTTTTTGTCGCAAGTGTTTATAAAAACATCCCACTCAAGGTTTGAGGCCGAGTGGCTACCTAAACTCATTTAGTCTTTCAACACAGACATAAGATCCAGTGACTCTGTTTTGAATTTAAATACACATTCAGAAGCATACACAAAAGAATGAAGCGTACCTGGAGGAGGGTTTAAATAGACACTGTTACAGGTCAGAAGTTTCTTAATGAACTGGAAATATTCCAGGCTGTATTGCATTCGGTTGTGCATGAATTGGACGTTCTGCTTGCGGACGCTGCACTCGATGACACCAGGCATCTTGACCTGATGTGGCTTGGTGGAGGAGATGGTCAACTCCGAGATGTATTTGACAAGCTCGCTGTCCTTGTCCAGTGAGTCCATACGCTCATAGAAAAGGATGTAGGCATTCCACCAGCGCTTCTGCCTCCTGTACGACATCCTTTTCATCATATGATCGAACACCTCGCCCATGTATTCCCCTCCAAAGCACTGGTTCTTCATCTCCTCCTCATCATCCATCTTGCACTCAGTCACATCACCATCATCAAACTTATACCAGCGGTTCTTTTCGCCGTCACCTCCGTTCCTCTGGATTATGTAGGAATAGTAGTGTCCGCCACTGGCCTGGCCTGAGTGGACCAGCACTCCCACCAGACGATATTTGGAGCTGCCCGGAGGTGTGGGCTCAGACGGCTCGTTCTGTTGGATCACCTGGTTCTCTGGGTTGACGTCATCCCCCTCCAGCTTGGCTACACCAGCTACCGTGTACGGCTCCATGTCCAGCTCCCTTGGGAACTCAAAGTAGTCGTTGAACTTGATGGCACACTCCCTCTCCCAGTCGTAGTCGAAGCGCTTCAGCTGGATGGCGAGGACAGGTGGCAGCTTCTTAATAAGCAAGCGCTTCACTGTGTCCACCTGATGAGGAGAGCAAACATTACAGATTACCTCTCAGGCCCTCCAAGAAGTTAATGAGAAAAAGAAAACAGATACTGTCCAGAAAACCATAGGACAGCAATTAATGCCTCCTCCGTTTTACGGAAGCACATTCTAACATTGGCTGGCCACCAGATAAGAATATTCTCACCTTCTTATTACACTTCTCACAGTGGTAGGCGTTGGCCCCCTCAAGCAGATCTCCCTTAACGTACTGCTCCATGGAGTCCAACAGGTTCTGGTGGTTTCTGATGTCAACATTGAGGGTTGTGAACGACTCCTCACACTCATACCTGACAAAAAAAAGAAAAAAAAACAACCCAAGGGAGTCTCAAGTTTATATTTCTGAAAATGTTGAAATATTTATATCCACTCAGGCCAGGCAAAAGAACTGCACTAACCTGTGGGGGCATCCCTGACAGATCTTCTGGTCAGCGAAGGACCCTCCCAACACCTTGCTGAGCATGGCGGGGTGGCCCAGGGCCTTAAGGGCTTCATCCAGACTGTCCACCAAAGAGTTGAAGAACTCCAGAGCATCGTGCTGCTCCCGCAAGTTCACCGGCTCACCCCATAACCTAAAAAAATAGGCAACAAATAAATTATTAGACAACAACTATTCCTAACAGGCAAATTGCAAATCCGATCAAAATGTCTTTGAAATACCTGAACTGTTTCCAGAAACCCCTTGGGACATAGTACTGTAGTCTTGATGCAGCAAGATGTCCAAAAATGACCTGTAGGTGACGCAGAACTCCAATGTTGTACTCTTTCCTGTCCTCTGACTTACTGGAGGGTTTATCATCAAATTGATGGTGGTAGCTGAACACCTCATCACGAGGATCCACATTACTCTGTGGAGACAAAACGCACAAATGAAACATAACTAGAGCACGTCTCCACACCCACAACTTTTAATTACTTTTTGTTGCTGTATGTCATTGTATTCACAGGGGAAACTAGACTTATCATCAGGCAAAACCTTTATTGCAAAACAAACTCTCACCTCATTCTCCTGCTTCTCGTCCCCTGACATGTCATCATCCACGTCAGTGCCTGTGCCCTCGATGGCAAGGATGCCGTTGCGGATTGGGGGGATCATGTACAGCTGCTGAATGACAGAGTTCATATAACAGGTGGCACCGGCATTCTTCAACCCTACAAAGCCTTTGTTGGGCCGTGGCCCCACCGGAGGCAAGTACTCCCACTCTGTCAGTGTCTCACAACCTGGGAGGAGAGGAGAAGAGGCATGATGTAATTTAAAAATAGTCAGTGAAATGTATCTGTGTAATCACCGCTCTGGAGCCTCCCTACCTAAGTAGTACATGTCAGTCAGGGTGTCAACTATTTGCTTGAGGTTGCGGACACAACCGACGGCCAGAGCCACCAAGAGCTCAAAGCCAGCATTGATGGAAGCCGGAGTGCTACACACTGGGATGGCCTGTTCTGTGGGAAACTCCCCACTCTTCATGTATTGCAGATACACGTTAGATGCTGGGAAAATGAAGTCATCAATCAGCTCCTAAACAAGAACAAAGGGAGAGTTTATCCATTAGTAATGTTATGAGAAAGAAGACAAAATTAGAGAATGGGTGGATTTCTGTTCTTCTCTTCATAGTAACTGTTTCAGGTGTGGTCTGTTGTACCTTAATGAGGTTTGCGCCTCCTTTCTCGCAGCCGATGTAATACTTCTTCTCGGGTGTCTGGAAGGCAAGAAGCTCTTTGGTGACACCAAGGTGACCCTCCAAGATGGTCTCCTCCACTCCAGTCTCCCCAGTCCTCTTAACCTCATCCTGGTTAATGTAAACATGTTGTGCATCATCAACTCTGCCCCACATCTCCAACTTAGGGTGCATGATATGACACTGGTTGACAAGCTATTTAAAACATATCATAAATGTATGATTATTAAGCGGTTTTACCCTTATCCGTTTCAGCCAGTCAATCTCATTGTTGAGCAGCACCTCAGCATTTGGCAGGTTGATGTTGCTGTTGTAGGCATAGTTCAGAAGATGCCGAAGTAAAGTGAAGTAGTCTCCAGCATGTTTGGCTCGCTCCTTGGCTGTACTCTGGACATGGGCAATTTGACATTAGCATATTGTGGTGCATACAATAAAAGAGAAAGAGAGACTAATGATGATCTTTAAAAACACTTACCCCCAGCACAGTGAAGAGGAGGGTGATAAAGAAGAGGAGTGGTCGATGACCCATACAGCACCTAGTCGCCATCAGGAAAAACTGCTCCTGAGCCATCTGACGCACAGATCTGTATAAAACACAAAACATCACCTTCATGATATTCTGTCTGAACTATGAAAAGGCTACAGATGACGGGGATGTCTCCGTCATTCAAGTCAATACATTTACTTTACAGCACTTGGTTGGAACATATCCTGTTGTACTTACTTGCTGTGGCAGTGTAGCAGCAAGTCTATGATGAATGTCTGCCAAGCCTTCTCCTTACTGAGTGTGTCAAGAGCGGTGGGCATGAGGGCGAAACACAGTGTCATCACTTCCAGGGCCTCGCAACACACCTGCTCATCCTCCCCATCTGGCTCTTTAGCTGCATTTGTCTAAGGAGGAAAAAAATTAAGTAAAAAACAAATTACAGTTTTTTTATTGCTAACCCCACCCCCAAGTCCATCACAACCTCTTGCTTTTACTCACTCAAGGTCTTAACTTTTACTGTCCTGTCTCGTCAAGTCTACACCAGTCTTTATCATGAAGGGATGTGCAGCAACTTCTATTTTCCATTATGGAAGTCTGCTGCAGAGCTATGACTCGAATGTGCTCCTGTTTTGCATTATACTTGTGATATTTTCTAAGAGAAATGTGAGGGCTTCTATTGTAAATGTTAATAAATATAGCACAAAAAGCAACTTACTTTTTCATATATCTTGCTGATTTCTTCATTTGAACTGAAGACGAGCTGAACTGTACCACAGCCTGATGCCCACACGATTTTCTGAACCGCTCGGATTACGCAAATGTCTGGGATGTACTTCGATGCCTGGAAGAAATTCTGGTGAAAAAAGTTGTCCCATAAAACCCATTATTACAGATTGCATCAACTAACGACAACAAAAGATTTTAACTTAATCTTCTGGTGTCTGTTTGAACATACATTTCTTACAGTCCTCTTCTCATATTTACATACAACCAACTACATTAAATATCACTTTTTGAGGAACGGGTAGCTGCCTTTGTATGAGCTCAGACATTCAGACATTTACTCTTAAATTACTACCTGGCATACTGTGCAGATTAAAACTATTCATTACCATTACTACTTCACAGTACATTAATATTACAAACCTCCCAGTTGTCTTACATTTTCTGTTACCTCATCAGAAATCTGCTGTGCCAGGCGGATAGCTACGTTGCGCAGCATGCATTCTGAGGCAGGGTTAGGGATGTTTTGCAGGGCGCTCTGAAGGACAAGGGCCTGGTCATGAGTGGCCTGATTAATCTGTCAGTGCAGGGCAGGTGATGGGTGTGGGGAGAAAGAAGAAGGCATGTCAGAGATATGACAATCAACCACCGAAGAAGCAGTATACAAAAACATGCTTCTATGTGAGTAATGTGTGTGGCCTAACCGGTGAGACAGGAATATTTCCCTCAGCATTCGGCTGGCAGGCCTCTGCCACAGCCTTCACATGCCCAAAGCCAACAGCAGTGAGGAGAAGTTTGGCAATTTTCAGAGCATTGAGATAAGCTCCACGCCGTGTCTCCATGTCCGCCGATGGGAGGAAGTTGTTCCTGGTAAGCATGCTCAACACCAAGGGCAGTCCACCACTCTTCAAAAAGTTGTACTGGAAGTCACTGGCGTCCTCACCCAGAGTGGCACTGGCTGGCATCAGCAAAGCATAAACAACCTGGAACATGTGCAAAAATAGGGTGAACCTTCTCACAAAGCAGTACTTTATCTGTCGCATATAATCATAGTAAAATGTATGGTTGTTACATCCTGGTATCTTTGTAAAGACAAGCAGAAACTGTGAAATGTGACACAATCTGTAGTCATAGTGCTGCTGTTCACAAAGCAATCAATACAATACATACAATGGCACACTGCTGCATCATAGGTTAGTCAAGCTGAGAATGCAAAAGGTGATTAACCAGCATATAAAAAGTACCATGTCATGCAAAGGCAAACTGAGACCCACCTCAATGAGGTAGAGCACTTGTGAGGGTGAGGGCCCGAAGAAGCGCGAGTCTAACGATGGACTGAGGCTGTTCTCACCGAGCTTGGCGTGATCCAGACACACAGCTCGCAGATTCTCCACTGTAGTGTTATCTAAAGGCACACAAAGAGCACAGACCATGACCACTCAGGCAACGCTGCCTGTGTAGGTGTATGCAGGATGGATTATACTGAAAGCACAGGTGCACACATACCTGGGGGCATGAGCTTCATGAGAACTCGAGCTCCGTCTCTAAGCAGTGGCATGTTGAGGTTGCAGCCCAGGTCAGCCACCTGCCACAGGAAGGAGATGTAGCGCAGATGCAGCGACATAATCTGTAAAACAGGGCAGAGTGTGTTCATTTATGCCATGACACACCACTGTATCATTCAGGGCTTACAACACAAAACACTATAGTCAACATTAGGGAAGAGTGATTTTTCCTTCTTAAAAAAATTGATGTATAATATAAGTGTCCCTAACTGACTCAATCATTTCAGTTATTCCTAAAATTTGCATTCACAGAAGTGACTGTCAAGGGAGTGTTTTTTTTCCTGCGTGGTAAAGAATCAAATAACACAATTGGCTTACAAGTAACACAATTGGCATTATAATATGAAACAATTGTCATACATACATCAATTAATGATGAATTAAAACATCACTCAGCACTCATTATCGTAGCACAAGATAAGTATTTGGAGAGAACATAAAAAAAGCTCTGTTTATAAATTCAATACAACATCTGCGCTGCAAACTCACCACACCAGGCAGACAGCTCTCCACCTCAGGGTTGGGCCCATCGCTGTAGTGGTTTCCGTGGTTACCAGGAGAGCCAGTGGATGAGTCAGAGGAGCTGTCTGGGCTTGAGGGCATGTTGGCACTCACCTGGGTCAGTTTGGCTGTGATCAGCTATACAAAAAGCATTACAGTCAGTTAAAGCTGATAAAATGAAAATCAATCATTGTCTATGCCAGTCCATCATTTTTGCGTCAAAATAAGTATTAATTCTGATTCATCTGATTGTATTATTGTTCAACAATGTTTGTACAAAAGCACAAGAGGCAGGAGACCACTTGAAAATGACTTTTTGCAGAAGAATAAAACCATTCCAAAATCCTCACCGTTTTGTCCTTCAAATTGAGCTGTCCAATCAGCTTTCTGTCGTCAGCCGGATCAACAACTTCCCCACCAATAAAGAGCTCTATCTTGGTATGTGCAGCATTAGCTTTGATCCTGTTCAGGATGCCACGTCGAACCGAGCCGATTGTGTCGTTGGTGTGTGACCAGATATCCAAGTCATCTACCTGACGCCCCTGGTTGGGGAAACGGACAATCAACGTGATGTGCTTCCCACGGAAAGCTCTGCAGGAGAAATGGAAAAAAAGAAGTTTAAATGGAACAGAAAGAAAGACTTACCAACCTGTTCATCTTAACGAAAGGAACAAGGACACAAATGTGAATAAAGCAAATTGACCTTTATGAGCAATATATCAGATTATAAGAAAGGTAATGAGCATGAATTCTAATGTGTGATTTATTAAAAATCCCACAGCAGTGCCTGGATTGGCGATTATGTTGATTCAGTTTATTTTCATAGATTTATCCCACTGAAACTCATGGTACTGCACAGCCTATTTTCATGTTAAAGGCTCAACCAGCTGACCCACAGTGATATATTAACTCCCATCTATGATAAATGAAATATATCGTTACTGTACCTTGACATCGGCAGTATAGTTCTCTCTTCATGGTAGTCACTGTCACACTCATTGATGTACTCCTTGAGCACAGTAAGAACTCGCACCATGCGGATGGCTTCCTGACGGGCACAGTTGATGCTGTCTTTGTCTCCATCTAACACACATAGGGTGTCATAGGATGCCTTCAGGCGGTCAAAACATGACTGGATGAAATCTTCATGAATTTCAACCTAAAAGGGGACAACAATAAAGGTAAATCACTTATCGCACCAAATAGTTTGAACTGATTTGTTGACAGATAAACATGGACAGGAAGGAGAAAAGAACTAGAAAAGGGGAAAAAACAGAAACAAACAGATTAAACTTCAACAGAAGAGTCATGTACCTGATTGACTTGCAGTTTTGGTCCTAGGTTGGTGTAGATCTCTTTCAGCAGGTCTATGGCTCGACTAGCGATGTCATCACTTCCTTGAATTACCACCTGGTAGAAAAGAGAATATGAGGCTCTCCGTCATACTCAGAGCTGGAAGGCTTGACTTTGATTCATTCACATCTGTGAAGGTTGGAGGCACTAAAGTGAAGAGGAGCCTCATTATTGAACACTCGGAACACAAGAGGGGGCAAGGCACCGCGTACTATGAGACTGCTGATTTTTCTCGTGCAACATAGTGGAAAACAAAATGACAGCACCCAGCTGAACTGGCTCTGGGGGATGAGAGGACCTCAAAAACATGTGCATAATGCCAGTCATACCGCTGTCCACTGTCAAATCTTCTTTTCTCAACATTCCTATCTCAAGGCTACAAAGGCTAGTGTACAATAGAGACAAACTGCAGAGTAGAACTAGGCGATAGAGTGAATATATCTGCTCTGCTATAGGCGACATATTTAATCTAAACTTTAATTAAATTTAAACTGCTGGTTGATCTTTTTGGGTGATTAAGAGTTTTTTTTTTCCAGGAGGATGGATATTTGTATTCTGGGGTGCACAGGGAGAAAAAAACGTGGAATGAAACAAAGTCATTTCTCTTTCTATGATCTCAGGAATGGCAGCGATTTGAGACACATGTTGTACCTGGCTAGTCTGACACCTTACTGCCCAGCAGTTGGCCAGGATGGGCCTGCTGGAGCTACCACAGAGGCTCAGCTTGTTCAGAGTGTTCAGTATTATACAGTTCTAGCTGTGGGCACGATTTCAAGTCAATTCAGTGCTCAGAAATACTGAATCACATGTCAGCAATTATCTTCCTTTTTGCTCAATATCTCGAGAAGAGAAGAGAAGAGAAGAGAAGAGAAGAGAAGAGAAGAGAAGAGAAGAGAAGAGAAGAGAAGAGAAGGCTTGACATAAGTAAAACTAAAATAAACAGTGGATTTTTTTTTATTTTTGCTATTAGCTTGTCCATGATTGTTAGCTGACAATGTCATGTGTGGAGTGGGGGACTCCCCGCCCACTGCATGCACAACACACACACCAGAGCAAATCTATCAGCAATTGTGGGTTGTTAGACTGATGGTGGCCCGTTGGTAGGAAAATTTTAACATATCGGCAAACCCCACTGTAGACCAGCTTGTACACCTAACCATTATATTAAAGTTCAAATGCTCTCAGTATAGAAAGTGTATGTGTAATATAACCATAAACAATGACATGCTTTTATTTACGATTTGCATGTATGTATTTTACAAATAATTTTATTTTAAGTAGTACTAATTAGCCTTTGGTATTAAGAGCAAAGACAAAGAAATTTTGCTTTAAATCTAACACTATTGTTAATTTGAGTGGTGCTGAATGTAGCCAAATGGAGATATGGTTCTCAGTTTTCAAGGCTGCATCCCCCTCAAATAACCCAAAAACATCTGTTTAAATGTGTTTGTTGCAACCTCACCCTCCAGAGGTAGTCCAAGCCTATTAGTTCCAGGTCATCCATCATGTAGGCCCTGCGCTTTGCTACCAGCTTGCCCTCCCTGCAGTTGACAGCCTTGAAGAACCTCTCAAAGCACTTCATGCCATTCTCGGTCAGCAGAGATGGATCCAGCTGCAGAACATTGTTCTCAAAGAAGTCCTTATTGATGTCCGGGTCAAGGTCTGGCTCGTCACCCATCAGTTTGGAGTACCTAAGTTAACATGGTATTCAGGACACACGTTTGTTGATTAGCACATGTGAGGGATTTCATTTTAGCTGAAGGCCAGAAGAGATCAAATGAAGCGGTACCATTTGAAGCAGGCCTCACGGTCACAGAGAAACACTGCATTCTCAGCCAGACACTTCCAGATCTGCTTGGCCTGAGGGGCACATAACCACAGCTGGCCATCTTTTAGCAGGAACCTGGCAAAACACAAGAAAATCGATTGTGGACACTGATGGCCTGAAGGTTAGAGAAACTTGCTTGTGAAGATCACGGAGTTGGACAGACTTGCATCATAATTGCTGGCAGTAGTGAGGTTACTGGGTACCCTCTTGCTCCACCTTAATTACCCACTACTGTCCTTGAGCAACATACTTGAAATGAGCATCTTAGCGGCTAACAGCCAACTGGATGAACTGTGCAGCTCCCAAAGGCTGTGCATGAGGGTATTATTTGTTTAGCCTGCATTGCACCACATATTATACGTTTACCTTTACAATTATATTTAGATATGCAGATGAAAATGTAACATCAGATAAAAATTGAGGGGCTTCAGAGACACTGCCAGCTGATGTTCAAACAGTTCATCTGTTGCATTTATATTAAAAAATATTTTTGTTATAGCAGAGCCACCATGTTAAGAGAAATCTGACTTGTCCCACTTAACTCAAATTACAGCTGTTTTTAAAGGCTGTGGAACTACAATGCTCTTGTTCAGAGTACGTATTTGAGTGCGAGATGCTTCAGGTGACATTGTACCTCAGGAAATTGAGTCGTTCCTGTACTTCCTGCACATGACTATAGCGGCTTCCTGGTCTGACCGTCTGGGGGTCAAACTCAGCTTGTTCTTCTGTAAAGCAAACATAAACATTTGACCAGTCAGACAGCAGATCGCACACATCCCTGATTAAACTGCTGTACTCATGAAAATGAAATGCCCGTCTTAACACAGAGGTTATTTCTGCCTGCAACATTTTACCTTTAGAGAACTGCCTCATGGTCTCCATGTAGGCTGAGAGGTTCTCAGCCACTAGAGTGACCAGAGCGTGGTTATGCTGCAGCTGGTTGATCAAGTCATGGCGGTAAAACACATGAGGACTCCTCTGGGTTTGACTGAAAAGAGAACAGCAGGAGGAGTGGAGGTTGTAAGGGAAACAAAAACAGACATTTAGTGATGGTACAAGAAGACTACAAGTGAGAATAAATCTGACATTACTTACTTTTAGTAATACTATTTCTGATTAAGAAAAAAATAGCATGACTGATTACTCATTTGTTTTTTTCAGGGACATAAAGAAAGAAGCTTTTGGTGTACTTGTTTATGTGTTTGTGTGTGTGTGTGTGTGTGTGTGTGTGTGTGTCATAGAATAACCAGCAGAAGAAGTCATATCAGTAAAGGCTATTTCCTGCCTTGTTTTCCACTAAACTCTAAAAATAAAAGAGGATGCAATCCATGATTGAGTTATGACATCCATAAAGAGTCACATGTGATTCTGCAACATGCTAACTAATACTATCGGTATAATTTATTAATGCCAAAACCAGAACTGGCTTGATTTCTGAAAATGCTGCAGTTACATTATGACTCCATCTTATACTGAGCAGAATTAAGTAAAGCTCATTCTGGTGTTTCTAAAATATCTACATCAAACGCAGAAAAACAAAATTAGCATAAACTTGAATAAGTGGGTCCAAGGCATGAAATACCCCTGATATTTTGCATTGAATGATTTGTGCTGAAAGTAGCTGGCATCAGGAAGAATGGGGCTCCATCTCAAAGGACGTTAGTTGTGTAACTGTCTAAATTAAAAGGACTATTCTGTGTGTGCACTATGACTTGTGTTTATTGCTGAGAAACTGCACAGCAAGTGCCACTAATCTCACCTGGAGAAATCAAAACTTAAGTGAAAACATATCTTACCAGATCTTGATTTCATATAACCTGAAACTGCACTTAATATAAACAGACAACTACATCTCAAGCAATTCTGATTGTATGGCCTCTTAATAACAATGAATGACATAAAGGTCATCCTAGAATAAACATTCATCATCAGACATCATAATTGTCCACAGTTTACCCAAATTAGAGTGTATTATATTTACCTACTATATATTACATGGTGGTTAGGACTTTTTAATCCCAATAATCTCTGATTGATGTCTCATTTTCAGTTTCTTAAATCTAAAGGTCAAGTCCCAGCAAGAATGTTATAATTTGACAGAGAAGGTATAATACAATACAACTTAAACAGTATCTTGTCACTTGCTTGGCTGAACTAGATGTGTGCAGGTCTTTAAACAGGAGATCTGACGAGGACTCAGTCATTTGAGATGAAACCCAAGAAAGTATTGCTTAAGCGAATTCATGACAGAGATTTACATTTTATATACGTCATAAACATGTCAAAGAGAAAGTTAGACTTGACGTGAAACAGAAGTAGGTAGAACCCTGGAATTAGCACTCAACTTACCCCACTAAGTTCGTTTGTATGTTAATTGGCATTTTCTTTCTGAAAAACAACAGGCATGTATGCTATATATGTTCTACATTGGACTAGGGAAAAAAACACTATTTCAAATCAAATTAACTTAATTAATGTTCAACAGTATGACTTCATTTCAATCTTCACATATTTACCATATTACTGTTACATTAATGCTTGTGTTCGAGAGCACTGCAGCTCTGACTAAAGCTCCCTGGCAACTTAAAAGTTCTTATAACATGATTCACTATTTAAAATGAGGCTTAACCTACATTTCTTATCAGCATATATCAGCCCTTCACTGAAGACATTTAGATATATGACAGTAGGAAAAGCACACATATAAATAATATATCAGTCATGGCTGCATTCATTTTAGTTGCATCTGTTTTAGTGCTGTGTATACTGGCTCCCTTTTTTGGACAGAAACGAGCCGTTGTTCATGTTGTTACCAACAACTCTGCTTGCCCTACTATGACAGGTCAATATGTCTGCTGGGAAAAGGCCTGTAATGTCAGAAAAATATTGATGGAAATACAAATACAGTAACTTTTAACATATAACAAACATTTTACTTGCCGAGCTACCAACTTAACTACACAGATAACTAGCTCGTCAAGTGTAAACAGAAGAGGGCATTTCGACTGGTTGGGTGCGAGTTTACTTTGTCAGGATACCAGTGAGACAAACTAAGTGTGCCTTTCAACAACTGAGTACATTAAAAAGAGGTTCTCATAAGGATTTAAGTTGCCTCACATTTTCAGAACATACCAGATCAGTCTTTTTTCTTTTCTTTTAACAGTAAAGTAAATTTTGGGTGTATTTTCTATTGGTTAGTACTGCTGGTTAATTTGTGCACTGGGTTGAACCGAAGAGGACAATGATGATGTTATCTTGCAATAATATGATACTAAAGTGCTATTTATTCTCTTGGGAACTAACCATAAGTGCTGCCCAGCATCAGCTGGTTGAATGTGTGAAAATAGGTGTGAAAAGTTTTGTTGCTTTTAATATGCAGGGTTTATGCATTATATGGTAACACAAATATTTATAACTCAGAATGAAATATTCAAAAATGTTAAATAAACACGTCATACTTGCCAGCATTACTATTGCCCTGTATATGTTTCTGTGATATGAAACTGATTTTTACCATGACCTTACCTAAGGTTTTGAGGAGCTTCTCCAAAGAGGCTACAGATTTCTCTGATTTGCTTCAGGGCAGGAATCACCCATTTGTCATTGGTTCGAAGCTCCTCTATGAAGCGATCTATCCACTGAATCTTCTGTGTGTCTCTGTCCTGTGAGTGAAAATTAAACACTGTCAATATAAAATAAATAAGCCCCCCCATATGTAACTTGTGATACCATTCACCCATAAACATATTCATTAACAACACCCCAACATGTACCTGGGAGCAACTGTAATCCAGTATCTTGATGTGAGCACTAAGAGCCTGGTCCATGATGTCTACAGGCACATCGTCGCTGTGTGCCAGGTTCCACAGCAGGTTGAGGACCTTGTGGGCCATAACCCCATCCTTGTCATCCTCAGCCAAGCGCCGGATGAGTTCCAGCAGTTTTTCACGCTGCTTCTTGCTGGCATTGGTCCAGCTTGCCTGAAAAAGAGGAGTGACCAAGTTCAGGGGTTAAGGTAGCATATACAACAGTATGGTGTTGTTTGAAAGGTTCAGTATATCATCAGTGACTGAATGAGCCATCGATACAACTTTTACTCACCTTGAAACAGTCGAAAAGGTGATCCAGCTGCTCAGGTGAGAAGTCCCACGCCAGCTTGGCCAGGAGGTCGTGGACATTCTTCACAATGGCCTCATGCTTACCAGCCTGCAAATACACAGAGACAACAGCCCGACTGTTGAGTTAACAAAGCAGCACTAACGTCCACCACCTGACATCTCAGTGGCGTCAGGGAGATGCTGCAGCTGCAATGTGGACAACTGACAGAGAGATCATGTATTTTTGCAGCAGCCAACATGTTTCGTTGTGCTTCAGCTAATGAAATACTGCTTTACTCATGGTGTGGAGAGGCAACAACAGCAACAAAAACACAACAGCAACATTTGCAGTATAAAGAACAACTTTATAATGAGATCAACACTCATCTGACCCGGATACAGGCCACCAACCAGAAAAGTGCTGGTATCACAGTGAAGTTGTTCTTTATGACATAAGTAGAATTATGGCCTCTTTATCTTATTTTGACATAAGTGATGTGCCAAAAATCTCTCTCTCTGCTTCTACTGCAGACATGACCAGAGCCAAACCAACAGCTGCAAGTGTCTTGATCGCTTCATGCAGACACAACCTGCACTAGCACAAAGACCAGGGCTACTCTAGTGCCAGTCAAAAACATTCAATATTTACTAGATAGCTTCAAGCTATTTTCATTTTGCATTCTAAAAACCTAAAAAAAACAAAGTCTGTATTGCCAGTGTAGCATTGTGTAGCAATGACAGAATCTACTTAGTCATGTTGCACTTGACAGTTACACAGGTAGCAGAACTGTATCATTGTATTCTGAGGAAAATGGCATCCAATGAGGGCTCAAATTTCACCTGTTTTGAACCAACTGAAATACACCAAAGTCCAATATCAAATTTCAGCACAGTAAAATATCTCATGAAAAGTAACAATACTTGCTTCTGCATACCAGAAATAAAAGCAACACAGTACTCGAGCTTGCTTCATGTCATATTATTATATTATATTATTAATAGTCTACATGAAACAAGTGAATTTTCTGGTTCTTTTAACTTCAAATGTTTCGCAAACAATGAATCATTAGAATAATACTAAAATCACTGTTAGTTGCAGCATACCTGTGCAGCCCAGATGTTGTCCAGATCCTGCATTGTAAGAGCTTTCTCTTTGATAACAAAGCGGAGGATCTTCTCCAGTTTCTCCACATACTGCGGCTGGTGCAAACTGTCCCTCAGCACAATAGACAGGATGTGGTTCTGCTGGATCCACTCCTGAGGTCAGAGGAGGAGACACAGAAAGGAGAAGTGTATTTTAGACGGAGAGACGTCTTTGATGCAGAGTACCAAAAAGGTAAGAACGAGCTGAGCTTACCGCCATGCGCTCTGCAGTCAGCCATTCCTCTTCTTCGGGGTTATGCCGATGTGTGTAGTAGGACACACTGGAGATCACCTTGTTAATTTCATTTAGTGCATTCATTTTGCCATTAAAAGAAGAAATTTGCAATAACCTGGGGGTAAAAATTGAGAGTTGATTCAGTTAACATCAAATCATATTAAACATGTATGATGGTCACTCAAATCCTCACTCTGATCTTTTCATACTCACCTAAGAATCATTTTTAACCTAAAAATCTCTAAATTCTTTACAGTCTCCTCCTGCCCTGGAACACGAGAAGCCAGATTTTTCAGAGACTTGATTATCATGGACAGTGCGTCGTTTTTGGCTTCATTCTTGGCCTCTTTCTTCAGCTCCTCATCTGTGAGATTCTCTAAAAACTGGGGAACCATCTCGATGACTGGAAGGAAGTACTTCTTTACCGTGTGCAATGTGAGGAACTCGTAACACTGGCCAAAAGGCCTGTAATGCAGGGAAGACAAAAATCAACTCAGATAAACTTATAAAAACATCAATATATTCTTAGTTAAGTGAAAAATAAAATGTTGAGGACCAAAACATGTTATAGAATATTTTGCATATATTTCACTGAACACCAGCCTTACTTGATAAGTGCAGCGATGATCTGGACGTTCAGTGCTTGGCCGCTCATGAAGCGATCGTGCAACATTTGAAACCCGTTTAACGTGCCAAATTTGTTTATTAAGTCCACCAACCAGCCCTGTAAATAAAACAAACGAGAGAGAAGAACACATTGAACAAGTTGCCCTTAATATGTTGACTGAATTCACAGAGTGATTTTATGTTGGAATAATTGCCAATTTCTTCACAAGACTTGACAAATGTCCTGATTTTATTCTCTCCAACAATATTCACAATAACTAAAAGAGGAAAAACGAGAACTGGGAAGCCCTGTTCAGAACTGCATTAACATGTGTCCTGACAGGTCCAATCACAAGTGGACAGATCCAAATTAAAATGAGAATGCACCCAAGACACTGGGCTACGTATGCCCACATTCTTTTAACAGTGTGTGCATAAATGTGTCCTCGGCCATACAGAAGCAGCATCTACTCAGCTAATATCGTCATAGTGAGCAAAAGTATGCATATGTTGTACAACACATTGTTTCAGAGGCAACACGCAAAACAGATTCTCATGGATGGAGTGCACACGAAACATTTCCATTTGGGCTGTAGAACAATTGGTTTCCTCTTCTTCTTTAACTATCTGGCTGCTGTTCTGCTGCTGTTCTGCTGCTGCTCTCACTGGATAAAAACAACGGTACATCTGGTCTTTGGAAATGGAAATGATGTACGCACTTATTCACATATAGAGCGGAGAAGAGAGATCTGACCACAAGTGCTGGAAAGGAATATTGATGCCAGATCTGAACAGAACCCAAGAAACTTTGACAGCTTTACCTGACCAAAGACAACTCATAAAAAGTCTGCATTGTAATTTGATATTCAGGAATGACTGATTAGATTTCAATCCTAAAAAAAAAAAAAGAAGCAACATCTTACTTAATAGTTGCACAGTGAAACCCTAAGTAGTCCTGGGCCCCCTGCCAGCAGAGGCAGACAGGCAAGCAGTGCTGCAGTAACTGTTCATTCTGACCCTGTGCCCACGCTGCATTCATCACTCTTTCACTGTAAAATTCCTATTCTCTGGTGTATCCACCTTCTCCTTTATGCAATCTGCTTTCTGACAGAAGCACTAAGTGTCTTATGGATTGTGAGTTCCATATTTTTCATTATCAGGATACTCCAGAGAGGGATTTTCTTTGTTTCATGAGGCCCCTTAGGGTATGACTAAAATGCCACTCTATGGACTCTGCCGTTCGAGGAGGAAGAAAGATGGGCCTACTGTCCTCTAATGGGAAAAAACAGCCCGTGTTCTGTATAACTGTTCATGGGAGGATTTCCTACATGCCTAAACATTTAACATGATCATTTCTATGATTACAATAAATGATTATGCACAAATTGTAAGTTTTAACGCAAGTAGAAAGAATGAAAGAATCTATGATTAGCCTCATTAAACTTCAACATTATATCAATCGTAAGTGTTTGGTCAACCATTGCAGTGGTGAGTCACCTTAGGAGAGCGCGGGTCTGGTGGTCGGGCAAAGAGCTCATCGTCGGCCAGCTGTGCCCCAGCGGGGACAGTCTCAGAGGGCCGTGTGCCATTGTAGATGTGGAACTTGCAGTGAGGGTTGGTGGCCATGGCCAGCAGCTCCAGTAGAGGGAACCAGTCCTGAGAGAGCTTGGCCACACACAGCTCCACCAGCCGGTGTGTGTTGTTGATGATACACCTCTGTGGGACAATGTGGCATATTTACCATTAGAAAGCAAGAGTGGATGAGAACAAGAATTTCAAGGCCAACAGGAAGATGTCCTTCCTCAGGAATGCTGCAATCCACTTTTGGGTTCGTTACAATGACCTTGCATTTTGATCGAATGGTGCATTTTTGCCTCTCGCTTATGTGTTTATAAGCAAGAGAAAAAATGCACCATTTCACAGAATTAAATGTCAAATGGATGTCATATACATAACCTTACATTCTTGTCAATTTAACAGAAGTACAAAACTACTGTTTCTAGATGCGAGTTGAAGTGAACTGCAGCTGACAAAAACCAAAGCATCGGTTTTGAAGTTCCACAGCTGGAGCATCAAAAAGCAAGATCAAAGTGGCAAATGTTTGGATGGCTTCTCTTATTTTAAGCTTTTGTCTCGTGGATATTCCTTTCTGCAGCTTTGAAAGATACATTCAGATGCCCAGTGTATTAAGAACATGTTAGGAAAGAATTGAAAGTCTGCTGAACATTTGCGGTATAAGGAAAATGACATAGCGGGGACAGAGATACTGAGTTCCACTAGAAATTGGAAATCGGAATTTCTGAGCTCTCAGGGGAAATTTCAACTGGATTGTCTTCAAGGTCAGATTTCCAACTCAGAAAGTCAGGAAAATCTCAACATCCCTGGCCTCATAATCCAAGATGGCTGCTTCGTGAATCTTAATGAAAGCTGAGGTGATATACTCTTTATTATCACTTAATTTTATACCAATACCAATAACAATGTTCCAAACTGGTACTGTTAACAATAGCTAACCTGACTAAAGAAGACCCTACTTTGCCGATCTAGTGAAATTACAAAAAAAAAAGTTTTGGTCAACTCAGGTGTGATACAATTCCCAGCTCAGTTTTGACCTTGCAATAAATAGAATGCACCAAAAGATATTTGCCATATTATATACCATTTACTGTATATTAAATGTGTTTTACACAAATACAAAAAGAGACCAGTCATATATCGTGGCCTAAATCTTAAACATACATATTATGGATGTACCAAACACTGAATGTTATAACTGACACCTTTGCATTAATACACTGTTCCTGGAAATATGAGAAATACTATATTATTCATGGTTTCTGCTCTGTTACCCTGCAGTCAAGCAAGCCACGACAGAGCAGCACCCACCACTTTCATACCTAAAATAGACGACCTGTCAAGTTTCATGTTTTGCTGACATTTTGGTGCCTTTACTGACATCTCAAGCTATAGACATGCTTGATAGGAAAACCTAATAATCATATTACTAATATAACAACAATCTACCTCCTCCTCCTTCTGCATGACTCTTACCTGGTTCACAGAGTTAAAGGAGCCAGATCTGAGTAATCAATATCAGCCAACTCATCACACCATTTCAAAGATATCAGCCATGTAGTTTACAAGAATCTGCTTGCTTCCTAAGCATTTTTGAGTGACTAATGGTAATAGTCAAAGCAGCTGTGGATTATCCAGTTTAATGTACTAAAATAAGACCGGATTTAAAGCTATTTGAAAGATTAAAAAATTATTTTATGGGTGACAGGAGAAACAAAACCATTTTGCTTATTTACATCCTTGTCTGTCTCACCAGTTTATGGTGAAAAGGTTCCGGAGATCAATCTTCCCCTAATACAACACAACAGCCAGCTTCAGCTACTTCTAACAAAAAGATCATTGATCACTGCTGGCGTTGCCCGTTTCCCTCAGCTCTGAGAAACCCAAACAGAAAACTCAATTTACAAGCAGGACCAAGGTCTGAACAATGCATGCATCCAATGAGATAAGGGCAAAGATGTCAAAGAATAAATAACGCTGAGAGGGCTATGCTGAGTCATGCCACCTGACAATAATATAGATTTCTGTCAACCTAACACCTTTGATCCTCTCCATTTAAAAATGAGTGCAGAGTAGCTGTCGTGTTCTGTGGGAACTGAGAGTGGAGTCAAATTACATAGATGGTTATCTTTTATCAGGCCAGTCTGTTCTTATAAAATTGAGTTTTTGTATATGTGCCACACACACACACACGCCATATTACCTTGTATAAAAACATAAGCATAGTTTAAATGCAACATGGGTTGATTATCCTAATCAGAAAAAAATTAACTCTGGACTGTCACATTGATTCCTTGGCTTAAAGAACGCAAGAAGTTTTTCAAAATACCATAATAAATAGCAATGAATACTCACATGAATCTCAAACTTCCAGCCACTGACCGCCTCGTCTGTGAGGATCTTTGTGAAGGAGATCGTAAGACCATCTCGGAAAAACCTCTGACATGCCTCACACTTCACATCCAATCCTAAAAGGAAAGACATCCGTCATATAACACCATAATAATCAAGGATTTGCATCAAAGTAAAATGAAAAGAGCGTGTGAGAGGTTCGCTGCAGATATCGGTTGTATTCAATTATGTAATACCTTTTCAGACTAAATATTAAGAACATTAAAGACATGATGTTAGAAATAAATCTAACATGAACAAATGAACTACTTAGGGACTTTTGTGCCAAGGTTTAAAAATTGCAGGTAATTTCTGAGCCCTGTGCAGCTTAATAAGATCTCAATCTCATTGAGACATTCCAAATCCGAATGACAAAACATATATGTAGTGTGAGATATTTTTTATTACAGAGTCAATTCAGGAAACATTTAATATTTTAAAGAATGTTTTTCAATGTTTTCAAGGCAGGGTGCAACAGTGAAACAGTTAGTAAGTAAGTAAGTAATTTGAATTTGTGACAGTAAAAAAACCTTAACTACATGATTAGTTTTTGAGAGTCTTTAAAACACAGGCTGTCAGATGCGAATACCACCAAGCATCTCTACAAACATAAAAAAACATTAAGTTCATACATACCTTTTTTACTCAGGTCTATAGCAGCTTCCAAGAGGACTTCTAACTCTCCTTTTGGCAAAACTGGAACGACCCAACGAGGCCTGGTAGAAAGAAAATTGTGATAAAAAGAAAAACTGTCATATGTCTGTAAAAAAACATGGATATTGCATGGAAAATATCTGCTTGCACTACAAAGCTACTGGGACTGTTTTGAAGCAGGTCCACGTTTCGTTTGTATCTTGATTAGAGGTGACAAGAGGAAGTGGTTTGTGTGCAAGTAAATACCTGTTGATCATGTCATCCAGCTTGGCTAAGTCAGTGTGTGGGAAGGCGGGCTCCTCCTCTTCCAGCTGAGGGGGCCCGTCCCCTTGACCCTGCTCATCCGGTGGGCTCACTGGAGAGTTCTCATTAGATGAGTTGGGAGATGATGTCTAGAAACGTCACAGACAATCAAAATCATCGAATGATTTTTTGACCTCTCTGAAAGTATCACAATAATACTCAGGGTTCCCACGCCTGTTCAGCCATCAAATTCAAGCACCTTTCAAACATTTTCAAGGTTTTCCAGCACCTTACAACTGTGTGGTAACATGTTCTCAATTAAGTTAGGCTCCCTCAGACTTGTATCATTTATTCATTCATAAATTTAACAATTAAGTCTGAGACTGACTTATTATATCAATGCAATTCACATTTCAAGTACCCATGTAAGAATTCTAGCATTTTGAAAACCTTTAAAGCACCACATTAAGATTTAAGGATTTCCAACACCCTTTTTAGGAACTTGTATATATGTAAAGCCTTGTCAGAAATATATTTGCAACTATAAAACAAAATTTAATTCAGAAAACTCCTGCATGATGTAATTTAAGAGAGAAATAATACTTCCCTGATTGCTTTTTAAACAAAAATCTTAAGTCATAATTCATAAACAAAATGTTTATTTTACTCTTGGCTTCCCACCACCTGAGAGCAAATAATATTGGTTTGTGGATGGAGATACACCAACTGCCATGGTGTTACCAAAATTGTAACCAACACTGGGGACTAACACTAATTTTAAGACTGGGTTAGGGTTAGGTTAGTTTTTGTTAGTTAATTATTTTGATAATATAACAGCTCAGAGAGGGAGGAAACAGGGTGAGAGAGGAGGTGATGAGATACAATAACTATTCCTAGCTGAATGTAGTGGTTACATTGCTTGTGTGCCTCAAGCGATCCATTTTGATTTTTTGTCTATTAACATATGGGTGATGAAATATGACTTAGCAATAAATAATAAAATTTAATCTCCAGCCTCAACTTCTAATGCAGCTTTCAACCATCAGCATCACTTTTAGATATGTGAAGAAAGCAGTATTGCCTGTTAGCTCCCCAACACAGATATTATCATTAAATGAAACTGCAGGCTGCTTTTTATTTAATTTGTGTGCCTGTCTGGTCACTTGCTAATGAGGCTGTGCAATTGGAGTGTTATAACGGGGCACAGTGGGACATTTTTTATCATTGGTGTATCTGGAATGAACAAACAAAAGGTTCAGGAATAGTCCTGGCTTTATGTAGCCCATGCCAATGCATTAAAAAAAATGCGTGGGCCCCAATCTCAACGCACCCTGTTGCCTTGCTACATCCCAAGAATGATAATAAATGTAGTAACTATGTTTTCTTGCATAAATTAATCCAAATCTGTGGATTCAATGAATCAGTGTTTTTTTGATAGAAATATTTTTTTCAAGCGCAAGGCTGATATACAACTAACTCGATTACCTGCAGCAAATGGAACTTTAATTGCTCTGATACACACCTGTTTCTATGGTGACATATACCAATATATGGGCAGGGCCCACTTCTTGTATGAGGGTAGGGTTTCTATTGTCTATTGTCCTGGTCATGAAGTGCACATGGATGTAGGTATAAAGAAGCAGGTGTCTCTCCTGAAAGGCCTTTAAACAAAGCCATTCAAGTCATTATAGTCATAGTATTTGTCATACAGGGGAATGTTTTTTTTCCTTCTTTATCTACCTGGAGGAACCAAAATGTGAGTGCTGACATGGTTATGTTAGAAGTATAAATGTGTTAGTATGTGGGTGTTTCTCTGTTATGGTGCTGTCAAACGGAAATTTAGGAAGGAAGAGTGTTTGAGAAACAAAGGTAACAATGTCCATCTATGAATGTGCATTTCAGCAACAATGTGATCGTTCCCTTCTTTATCTCTTTCCTCCTCTAACAAGTGTGTATGAATGTCAGTGGTGGTACGAGCAGCTGTGTGTGAGAGAGTAAAAGAGGGATACACATAGTCAAAAGAGATGCATAACTGAGAAATATGAAATGTGGGGGTGTGTGGTGAAGGCTCCTTCTGCTTGGCTGACCTACATAGGCAGCTTGCCTCTCACGTCTCACCACGGCTCATCTCTAACCAACACAGGCCTGCACATGCACACACATATACACACACACATCCTTTATCCATCACTCAGGAGGCTCTGTTCATTGATGCCTCGCCTTCACTCTCTTTCTCCCTCTTTTCCGTTCCCTCCTCCCTTCCCTTTTCGTCCCCTTTGGCATCTGTGTGTGTTTAGGTACGAGCAATATCTGTTAAAATACTGTGCTGCAGTGTCTGGACTACCAAAAACCAGGAGGAAAACACACTCTGTTTCTCCTCCTTTCACAGGCTAATTTAATTGCACATCTACTGTTGGAGAGGAAGTGTGATGCACACTAATACAAAAAGACGGAACTGGATGGAAGCAGTAGCCAGCAAGGATGACAAATATTCACTTAAATATGGTGGGTGTATTGAAAGACAGTGAGAGGATGTTGAGTATTCGTTGGAAAGATGATGCTGACCTGGTTCTGTGGCAGTGGGGGTTGGCTCTGAGCATCAGGTGCCTGGCCCTGGCCCTGAGTGTCATTGCCTCCCACCGGAGAGCCACGCGTGGTGGCCGTCATGCTCGCCACAGGGCAGATCTTGGCAATCTTGGCCTCTTAGGGAGCGCTGGCCAGGAGGGAAATCACAGCCACCTCAGCTGTAGAGCAGAGGGAAGAGAGCCCGAACACACGAGAGAGGGACACAAGCACCTGGAGATCTGGATGTGCCGCTGAGACCATTGCATAACCTAGAGCAGGGGAGAGGGGTAAAGGTCAGAATTAACAGCAGGCTGGTTAAATTACATGGAGGGTAATACGCAAGCTTGTTAATGGTGTACTGCAGCAATTACCATAGAAATCTACTTGTTCTGAATTAAGATTGGTAGTTAAACTGCTTTTTCATGCAAACTACAAAAAAAGTTCTGGTTTATGATTAAGTTATGCTGGAAGCTGCCTTTGGAGAGCCGATATGGAATACTGATTTAAGATGCGTTCAGAATATCCAGTACCAATCAAAGATTTGCTCCTGACTCATTACAACTTAATTACACTTCACAAAGTCTGCAAGTACATCTACAGTTCTTGATACATGTCCCACAGCAACATGCTTTTCTAAATGTCCACAGAGGGGTTTTGAAGATTAAATGATATTGCTAACAGACATTTTACATGTTTTTCAGACACCAAGCTAAATGAATGACCAGAAGAAAATACTCTAGTGGCCAATCTAGCCTGAGAATAATTTCTAATTATGAAGCCAAAATTTGAGGCATCTCTTGCCCCGCTGCATTTTCCTACAAAAGAGCTGTAAAACAGGACAAGATGTCTTGAAGCACTTCACACTTTAGATATGATACACTATGGATATGAATATCTTAACTCCAATCAACCAAAAAGGTAATCCTCCAAAAGTCCAATTTCTGTACCCCAACAATGGCTATGAACAACCAACCAGAATGTCTACATCCATCTAATGTCCCAGCACAGTCACCTGCCCCATCTCAAATTTGTGCCAGGCCACAGGTGAACATACAGCCTCAGGTGCGTGTCTGAGGGTCGACAGGGCTACCGTGATGGTCTTTGAAGTGACAGCAGTGTTTCACATTGATTTTAATTGCTTTTCTGACAGGGATATTGAAATACTACTGGTCAAGTTGTTGTAATGTACATTATAAAATTCTGATTGTCCCTAATCATTTGATGTATCCGTATTAGCAAACTATTTACTTATCTAAGACTGACAATTTTGTTTTGACCATTATTTTTAACGCTTATGGTAAAACTGCACTTGTCAAGTTAATTGATTAAATCTGAGAACACTGCAACAGGATACAGTTTGATGACTGTTTGAAACTAGCCAGCACATTGGCCAGATGATCCAAAACACTTTACGTGGAAGTAAAACCTGTAACATTAGTATTATTGTCTGTTAGGAAAACTGCGTTTGCACATGCAATTGCGGTAACTACAGCAGGTCAGCCAGAAGGTTGGTCTGTAAAATGTGAAAGATGGTGACCACAGAAGATTTGAATAATACTGTTTGCCATGTATTTCTACTCCAAATACATTTGTTCGTTTGTTTGTCTGATCTGGAGGTTTGTTTAAACCCAGCATTAGCTAAATGGTTGAGGAGCGTATCAACTTCCTTTCCACTTCTTTTCTGTCAATTTCTTTCGCAGATCTCAGCAATTAACTTTCATGAGTGCAATGTACTAATACCAAGTGAAATGGTGGATAAAAGGAGGGAAATAAGGATTAGGATATGAATTGTGTGACACTAGACATTCCTTTTAAATGTCAGTATGACAACCAATCAACATGATAGAGCCTGCCAATTTAGCACTGGCCACTGCCTGATCAGTAACAAATCCTGAAAATAATATACCCTTTTTTGAGTAGCTTTATCTGGCATTTCAATCTGAACATTTCATACCTGACCCCACAAATAATGCTCAAAGACAATTAAATTCCATTTTCAGCATCTATAAGGGTGCAGGAATAAAACCAGTACTAATGTTTTTAAAAATCTGGCTAATCTTAAAGTTTAGAGATATATTTGATCTGGATAGTTGGACAAGGATATCAATGAATAGACATTTAGGGCCTTCATATCAGAGGAACAACTTAAGTCTAATTCAAATACTGTAGTAGAAAATGAGCAATTAGAGATTATTTATTACTATTACCATCACTTAACATTGGTCAACACTCAAGCCAACTGTTAAAAAAATGGTCAAATGCTGGAAGACACAAATAAGCCAAATGAAAATTCAATGTCACAGGACATGATTTAATAGTGCCAATTATATTACCTCTGTGCAAGCAATCAGCACCACACCTTTCGGTCTTCCAGTCATTAAAAATAGCACGTAGACGCTGGAACAGAGTCAGTGCGGTTTTAAATTCATTTTACAATTCAAAGGTGGAAAAGGGTTATATTAATTTTATAGGCAGTGAAGCCAGAGCCATCTTCCCAAGCAATTCCTAAAATCACCAAAAAGGTGGAGGGCATTGTGAAGGGAAGGGAACATGAACTGACAGTTTTTAGACATGATAAGAAAAAGTCTAAGACATCATTCATGCTGTTTAACCAGCTGAAAGCTTTAGTGAAGTTGACAATCACAATTTAAAGTCTGATCCTCCGTTAAACCAAGCTCCCAAGGACAGGAGTCCATGAGTCATTATGCCCTCAATTTCTTTTACTTCATAAAATGCCCACATCCACAAAGTTCTCTGCCCAGAAACATCAGTCGTTCAGCAGTTCAACAAAAGACGGGAAATAAAAACGTAATTCAAGTAGCATGTGCATTGCACATTATACAAAAACCTCTGATGCAAATGAGACAATAAGAAAATATAAACATCATTAAAAGACATAACTGCTGCTAGTGTGCCCTGTTGGAGGACAATGACTGGTTCCTTTAGCTAAAACCAATAGTTTGCTTGATTTGACTTTCAGGTTCCATAAATCTATTTAGAGAGTAACATGTAATTTCTTATGTGATGAGACCAAACAGTTCAAATATTTTGTTTATCTACTGTTAACAGGGGGGTTTCTTAGTTTAAGGGTAGTGAAACTAGAATGTTTCCTATTTTACAGGTGGCCACTGACAACTGTTTCAACATCAGCAATTCGGGTTGCAGCTGTCACTGCAGACAGTACATTACATTTATAGTCATTATTAGAAGGCAAAATCTGGTCGAGTGCCTCATTTATATAAAGCTACCTGTTGCAGTAATATCTATTTCAGCATCTTTCACACACCTTTACATTATTGCCTTACTCTCTCCATGTTACTGTTATTTTAAAATATTTTTTATCTGTGTATATACATACATACACACACACAGTATAACTGTATACATGTATATTGATACATATACAGAGTAGTTAAAGGTTTATTTTCACCTTGTGTGGCCACTGTCCTTGTGTTAAACTCTATGTATTTCTATTTCTGTGTACATTCAGTGAGTGCCGTAAAAATTGAGTCTGATTCCATGTATGTGTACACACACCTGCCAATAAAGCTGATTAGATTCCTGTTATGCACCAATATGCCCTGGCAAATTCCTAGCTTGTGGAAACCTATTTGGCAATAAACCCTGAATCAAATGCAACAATGACCACTAAGTCCATTTTGGCTGTGCGCAGTGAGCACTTTTACTTTTATACTACATATTCACTTGTCATGTGCAGCACAGTTACATGGGGCAGTCGTGTGCGCCTGGCTTGCTGAAAAAACGAAATGTCAAATCATGCATCTGAAGCTACTATCAGTGAAAACCACTCCGTAGCTCACTATCTATTAACTGACTGTGAGGGGGGGCAGGGTGGGTTACTTTCATGACGTACAAAAACATGTTTTATCTACAGTGTCAAAAAATGGGTAACAACAGTCATTACGAAGAAAGACGATAAGCTCGGTGCAACTGCGGCCTTTTCCACTGAACCGGCATTGAAACGATTGTGTTATTAAAACAACAAAAAAACATCTTTCTCCGGAGTCGGTCATGTAGCATTGAGCGTGTCACCTTTGAATATCTGAAGACACTCCAGGTACATATATGACATTACGTAACTAGCATTACAAAGCAGCGCCGGTAACAGCTGGTGGTTTTGGGTTAGTTGCCGCCTGCTGCTGGTCGGCCGGCCGGCTGCGGCAGCTACAGTCCGGTCAGCCTGCAAAGACGATCCGCCCAGGCGGCGGAGCAGCGGCGGCCTTGTCGACCAAAGACACTGCAGGCCTCGTTACTCGGTTGGGCCCCTTATAACACACACTCACACGCTTCCCCAGTAAACCTTCACCACATACTGGACCGCCTCTGGAACACACGAAGCTTGATTAGTGACTAAAATGATTATCGATTTGACGTTACTGACGAGCGAACCAAACGCCTTTTACAGCGGGTCGGTTAACTAGCCGTTAGCTTCCGAGCTAGCGTTTCTGTTTTGACAAGCAGCTGTGACTCGACAGCTAACTCGTTTTTTCACATTTATATCAAACAAACACTGAGTTATTTGAGCTTGGAGTCACTTTAATCGGCGTTTAAAATGAGTTGGCCTGCCTGGCTAGGTTAGATAACGCTAAATATGTCAGTAGTGACAGTCGAGGAGGGAGGAGCAGTCTATTTCCTGAAATTTCACTGACCTGCACCGCTGTAACTTACAAGTTAGCTGAAACAAACATAAAAAATGACAGCCTCGAAAGACAAACTCACACTAAATATTAACATTAATCTGAATTTTATACAGCTGTTATAACTTAAAAGTGATTACATTTGAGTGGAGGACTGGTAAATTTCAATAACTTGTAAACATGAGCGGTTTTAAAGGAAATGCTCCTCTTCAGAGTGTAGCCGGGGCCGAGGGAAGCAGCTAGCGCGGCGAAGCTAATCAACCTAAAAACGAACCTCCATATTAGTAATAATACTAATAATAAATAGCAATTTAATCGTTATGACAATGACAAACACAAGGAACAAAACAACTAGCTTCCGTGCTAGTAATGTTACCTTGCATCCACCAATAGTAAATAACTAACTACCAAGCAGCAACCGAGCTAGTTAGCTAACAACTCACCAGGAATTTGATATGACTTCCCCGTCTATTCTCGGGCTCCGTCCAGCCTTCAATCGGCGTATTTTACACAAATAAACGTGGCCTAATATCGGTGACAGTTTCGCCGGGGACCCGGACCTGCTGCTAGAAAGATCTAATTCCTAATGCGCTTTTTATTTTTTCCTCTCCTCCTCTTCTTCTTCCTCTCCTTCTGGGTGTTTTTCCCTGCGTCACCGGCGCGGTACCAGCAGCGGCGGCGGCGGCAGCAGCTCCCCCCTCCTCCGTGGCTCTCTCTAGTCCCGGGGATTGTCGCCTTGGTCCCGGCGAGAGTCGCTCACAACTTGACTCGGTTCAACATGGCGGAGGAGGCGCAGGCAGGCGGACAGGCGGACACAAAATGCAGCTCAGTTGTGGTGGAGGTGTGGGGTCGAGGGGGGGTGGTGTTGGTGGTAGGGAGGGGGGGGTGAGTAAAAGAAAGAAAGAAATTTAAAGAATAAAAACAAGAAAGGGAGGGATTGTGTTGACTGCCCCGGCTATCTGTGGTGTCAGTGGGATAGTTTGAGAGCGGCAGCTGAGTGGAAAGGACATAAAACTACCGATCATTTCTGATAAGTGTATCCGACTTCCAGCTGGGAGCCTCCGGGCCGCAGTTTCATTCAAACCGGGCGAGTTAAAGCTGAGCAACCTGGTGCGCCTCACTATACCGCCTCCTATCGCACCGGGTGGGCATCAACTATATTATCTATCACAAAAAGAAAAAATATATAGTATATATTATATGACTATGGTTGGAAGAACATACAACATGCGTACCTGTAATAAAAACGAACTTTTTATACACTATTTTAACTGTGTACTTTTATTTTGCTACTCTTGAAGTTTCTCTGTCTACATGATACAGGTCTAATGCGTGAGCACCTGTTTTTTAGTTAATTTGAATAGATTTATTTGGTTTTACCTTTTGGTTGACTGACCTACACTTTTTTATACACTATTTAAACTTGATACTTATTCTTTGTCATTCTTAACATTTCCCTTATTTCTGATTGTTTTATTATATTTATGAAAAGCACTTTTTGCTCCGAGCCTGAAAGTGCTGTACAGATACAGTTATTATCAACACGTTGTACACCACTATATTTATAGCTATAGACAGCTTTAGTTACTTTTGTTAATTACTGTCTATGACAACAATGTGCTTCCTGTTCAGCTAACTAGGAGTATATAAGGTAGTGAGTAAAATGAGCAACGTCAACCTCATAGTGGTGAAATGCAACAAACATATTATTGTAGCAGTGTTATTAATGCCGAAACATCTGATATCATGGTTAAAACACTGTCAGGAAACATTTTACTGGATAAGAGGTACTTTTACTTTTGGTACTTTGTGTATTTTTTCTCACACCTTTACTCAAATTAAGGATCTGAGTACTTCTTCCACCTTTGATGTGGTTTCAGACAGCTCGGTTTGCCACTCAGGGGAAAGGAGGGAAGTAAATTTACTCTAAAAAGACTGTAAAGTTGTAAATCTACCTCATTTGTTTAAAACAGATGAATGAAGCCTGATATTAGCTTCAGATACACTTGGTATTTTTGCACAGAATGTGGACCTGATTTTGCCCTCCATCATTTACACTAAAATCACCTACATGTCACAGTGGTATGAACAAAAGGAATGAATACACTCAATAAAAACTGTTTCGGTGTTCAAATGGGCATCTATCAATTGTTTTAATGACTGAAAAGTTCTGCCTGTCTTTGCCTTTTGTATGAATTAGTTGTGAAATATTTTGCAGTGCCAGATTTTGTTGACTGGAAATTTAATTAAAGACAAATTAATATACCAATGTAAGAGCAATATGAGCTATAACAATGAGTCTTAAAAAGTTAATTTGGACTCAGGGCCTCAAAATCAACACATAAAGCAGGATCCACTCAATTTACTGTGTGAGGTGACAACGTAATTTAGCAGTCCCTCACATTGTCATTATTTAGTTATGATACTAACTGCCAGGCACCAAACCTCTGTGTTTTTAGGGATCTGGAGCCCCTAGAGAAGTTGCCTGCTTTGCACAGGTGGTATTTCAGCCACTGTTAAAGCAAGGTTGAGGTTTAACCGGTATTTGTTCATATGGAGAGTTATTGTCTGCTTTCATGGACCACATGCAATAAACAGTTAATAAAACTCACAAGTCTGATCCCTCATTAATTCAGTGGTTCCTGACCGGATATGCACATCGTTAAAGAAGGCAACAAACTCTTAATCAATGCACAGTAAATGGCTTTGAATGAGGATCAGCCATGTTCCTAAGACATTACAGACTCATCACTTGCTTGTCCTACTGTATGCACTCTAATTACTATTCATTACTCAACAGGCACACGCCCTGTTATTGAAAATACACAAGTCTAATAGCCCTGCAATAACAATTACGTTTGAAATGTTTGGTTTTAGCAAGCATGTGCAGTCCTTTAGTTATCCAATCAAGCTGGTTTAGAGTTAATCATTCTAAGAACCAGCAACACTAAATTAAGATTCAGACTTTACTGTAAAGCTGGATCAACATCTTAAGCAATCAAAAATCAGACAGGTTTTACAAAGGTGATATTTGTTAAAGGGCATTTGTACTGGTTTTATTAAGGTTCAATTCTTCCTCTCCTTTCTTGCAGCAACAGGAAACAAGTGGCTGGTTTGAAGGGGCACATTGAATTTAGAACCAAGTCACTGACAATGATAAGAATATTTTCATCTCACTTCTCTAACTGCCAGTTAGAGGTGGTTTAATATGCTATTATAATGTCAGTCTTTCATGCGTTGTGTGCCTCTGAGAACATAACTGTACTTTGCTCCCCTACCCTTGGACGTCCCAGAGTTGATGGATCCTTATGGGAACAAAATGATCCCCTTCCGGTCATGGATCTCAAAGCTTATGGAGCTTATACACAAAATCCTTAAGAGAGAATAATCTTGACTAGATGCACTACTAGGACAGCTTAATATTTATAAAAGGGGCCAAAGTAAATGAGATAACACAGAACAAATTATGGCATGACTCACTCAATATGGGTGTGTTGGCCATGTTTTTGTATATCATTTATGTATCTCACAGGGGAAAAGAGTATTCTTCCATACAGCTCTATAAAATGGAAACTCTACAAAGACAGATTTGAGGAAATACTGAACAGGAAGACAACTGATCTCCAGATATGCTCCTCTGATGAGACAGCAAAGACAAGGGTGAGCAACTGTAGAGAAATATTATGAACAAGTCATTTAGCTCTTCCCGTCCTGTATTAGGTTTCTTTGAGCTCTGGCTGTGGTTTGCTGTGGGAGAAAAGTAAGATCTTCCTAACTCAATTGAAATATTATTACATGTTAGGAATATTACATAGGCTATTAAAGATTGGATATGGCAGAAAGTTGTTAAGCTGATGATGTCATTACCTGTATGAGAAGCTGTACACATTAAGCTGATGAGTTTTAATGGGTATTATTTCAAAGTATCGTTTATTTTCTATTGCAAATGTGGATAATATCTTAGTGAAGGGTGTTCCTGAGTTTTACCTCCTGTGTGTCCACTTTCCAGGTCTTCATTGAGGAGAGGAGGTCATGTGGCTCAGGTCATGATTCCTCATATATCTTAACAGCTGAGGTGGGGTCAGGCGTGCACACAGCATCTGTTGCACCACAGGTCTGTTCTGCTCTGCCTGATGATGAAAAGTTTGTTGGGTTAAAGGTTTTTGTAGGAGGTGAATCTGATATTAGCTGCAGATACACTAGGTATTTTTGCACAGAATGTGGATTTGATTTTGCCCTCCATTGCTTACACTGAAATCACCCACATGTGACGCCGGTATGAACAAGAGGAATGAACACAGCAAGTAAAACCGGTTTTGGTGTTCAGATAGGCATCTGTCAATTGTTTTAATGACTGAAAAGTTCTGCCTGTCTTTGCCTATTGTGTGAATTAGTTTTTCATTATCTGAATTGAGTGTTTACTGACAGAGACTGTAAGTACATTTACTCAAGTATTGAGTTCTACTTTACTTGAGTGCTGTGATTTTAAGCAAGTTCTACTAACAGTCCACTACATTTCAGATGATTTTTTTTCACTTAACCAGTCAAGTAGTAGAAAGGAATAGTTACTATGCAGATGAAGATGTTATAATTAACTTGACTACAGCCAGGTACAACATTACAATGTTCCTCAAATGACACTGAATCGATAGAAATGAATCCAACATGATGTTTTGTACATCCTTGCATAAAGCTGCATTTTACTTGACTGGTTTCAACTGGTTACAACCAACAGTGTTTTTAAATGTATATAGTCTTACATTGTACATACTGTAAACCCCATTGACAATGCAGCAGAGACAGTATTGTTGAGGCACATGTACAGGAGTGTAAAACTGAGGTGTAACGGCAATAATAAATAAATTTAAATGCAAATTTGTGAAATAATTCGTATAAATAAACATTGTGGGCATGTTACCATGGCAACAGATTATAGAATAAGTAATAGCTTGTTCCTAGTTGCGTTATGTGACGGGGGTAATAAGCATAGACTTTATATAAAGATATTTCTTCATATATAAAGGTCTTTGGACCCAGTCAGTGGCAGGAGGAGATATTAGTGACTCCGGCTCTTCCAGGATCTGCTCCGGGTCTTCTTTCCGTCCGGAGCTCCGGTTCAGGATCCCCGACAGCAAAGATGGCGGCCGAACGGCTCTGAGTCTCTCCCGCGATGAGTTAACCAAATTGGGTGTATTTATCGAGTTTCCCGCTGAACAAAGGACGCCGATTAACTGCTCCTTGCGAAAAGAAATGCTGTGAGGCCGCGCAGTGCGTCTGTTTGTCTCGGAGTCCGTCCACAGCTCGTAGCCTCCGCCGCAGCTCAGCAGTCAGCCGGGGTCGTCGTCGTAAAATGGCTCCGGTGCAGATCGGGTCAGACGGGCAGCTCGTCCCGCTCGGAGGGCCGGTGGTCTCCGGTCCACAGCCGCCACCTCCCGGGGCCCCGGCCACGCAAGGGGTCCGACTGAGCCTGCTCATTGAGTTTCTCCTCCAGAGGACCTACCATGAAATCACCCTGCTGGCTGAGCTGTGAGTATGTGTAGGCCTCAAAGCTAACCGGCGGGCTAACCGGCTAGTAAACTCACACTGAGCTCCTCTGAATGAACTCTACGTGAAGCCGGGGCTGATCGATGAGTTACAATATCCTTTTGATCATCATGTCTCCGAATAGTTCCAACGAAGTGGGCAGCTTAGATAAGTAGTTTGTTGTTTGGGCGGGGGGAAGGGGTCGTGCTTGTAAACAACACATCTGTCTGCAGACCCCGAAGTTACAGCCAGTGGTTACTGATGAGATGAGGTAAAACAAGACAAATGCACCCTGGCACAACAGCAAGAGGCATAAGTTAGTAAAGCAAGTTAAAAAACAATTTAAACAATTTTACAAAGCAATTATACAGTGAACCTCGAACAGTTTATATGAATGATGCTCCTTTGCATGAGGGAAGTGATATTTTAATGCACCATCCGTTATAGGTAGCACATGGGTGAATAGGCGTGTTGATTGTAAAGCCTGACAGCAGCGGGTAGAGAAGACCTGCAGTATCTCTCTTTCACACATTGAGCTGTCCAGTGTTGTCAGCAGTCATATTGCTTATCCCGAGAGTTTAAGTGAAGAGATTTTAATTACTTGTGATTTAAAGCAGACTCTTAAAGTGATGCACAGAGTTGATGCAGGCAATATATTTGTGTTGTTGTTTTGCTTTCTATGTTAAAAGCAATGTCATTAATTAAATGTTTATTTGTTTTCTTTTTAGACTTCCTAGAAAAACAGACATGGAGAGGTATGTTTGATTTTTTTTTTATCACACATTCTTTAGCCACTCATTCTGTTGAGACAAATTTAATTTAAACTGAAATCTCCCCTTTCTCTTTCAGAAAAATTGAGATTGTCCAGTTTGCCAGTCGCACCAGGCAGCTGTTTGTACGTCTCCTGGCCCTGGTGAAATGGGCAAGCAATGCAGGAAAAGTTGAGAAGTGTGCGGTACGTTGTGTGTAATTTGACTTTGGTCATGCTTATGTGCAAATTGTGTTTATCTACATCCAATAAACACATCTGTCTTGGTAACAGATGATATCCAGCTTCTTGGATCAGCAGACCATCCTGTTTGTGGACACAGCTGACAGGCTTGCATCACTAGCCAGAGATGCCCTGGTGCATGCTCGTTTGCCCAGCTTTGCCATCCCCTTCGCCATCGATGTCCTCACCACAGGGTCTTACCCACGCTTGCCCACATGCATACGAGTAAGTCAGTTAAACCCACTCTGTTTGCATAGACTGCCAATCTTGAATGAAAAGATGTTGGGAGATTGAGCTTGTGGCTTTAAACAGTGTCCTCTCCTGAATGTTTGGTATGTCAGCACAACCTTTTCCGTGTGTGTATCCATTTGTGTAGGATAAGATCATTCCTCCAGATCCCATCACAAAGACTGAAAAGCAGACCACACTCGCCCAGCTCAATCAGATTCTGCGACACCGCCTCGTCACCACAGACTTACCGCCTCAGCTGGCCAATCTCACAGTTGGTAAGCAGAGTGTGTGTGTGTGTGTGTGTGTAGATAGCTATATAGATTTTGGTTCATAACCTCTTTGGCAGTTTTTTTTTAAAGCTGTGTTGGTAATTAGATGATGTATGATCCATGTATTTGTAGCAAATGGGCGTGTGAAGTTTCGTGTGGAAGGAGAGTTTGAGGCCACTTTGACGGTGATGGGAGATGACCCAGATATTCCCTGGAGGCTATTGAAGTTGGAGATCCTAGTGGAGGACAAGGAAACAGGAGGTAAAGCGTGCGCTCAATCCAGTATCACTGACAGTATCCCTCACGGCTAATATTTTTCTCATTCACTCAATTGGTATGTCTGTCTGTTACCCCACTTCCTCTCCATTTATCCCCTCCCCCCTCCGTGTTCACAGATGGCCGAGCCTTGGTCCACAGTTTGCAGGTGAACTTCATCCACGAGTTGGTCCAAGCACGCCTGTGTGCAGATGAAAAGCCCCTACAGGACATGTACAACTGCCTGCGTATCCTTTCTTGCCATCTGCACACATACACGCATTTTGTATAACGTGCTGCACAAAACCGTTTGGCTTAAGTCCCAGTCTGTTGTGAACTACTGCAGTAGTGCGGGAGTGTGTCAGAGCATATAGAGTATTGACTGGTCAAGCAGACTCATGCAGCATTCCAATGAGAAACACAGCTGCAGAACTGAATCCATAACAACACAACCGCCTTGTGTTACTGACACGGAAAGGGCAGCACTGTTCACACACCTGTCACCTAATCAGGTCTTGTGAGGTGTAATCAACTCCTCATGAATATGTCTCTTTTCAACATCTCTTAATATTGTGATAAGAAACTCAATTGTTAATTTTTAATGTGTCCACACTTCATATCATAGGAAAGTTAAAGCTAAATTATATTATTACAAAATGCATGTGCAACATCAAAACCAATCACCTAACCACAGTTTTCTTTTGATAATGGTGCCACAGTCAGTGGCCTATCACTCATCAGTCTTTGGCAAAATGTGGAGAGAGCGAGAGAAACAAAAGCTTGTTGGCATTCATGCTAATATTAATTACCCTAATCAAGCATGCAAGCTGAGCACGACTGTGCTTATCACAATGCTAATCAGTACATCTGTGCGCTGCCTTTCCCCTCCCCACCAATGCTAGCAGTGCAGCTTACTGTGTCAAAGAGCAGTCTGTGTTGGGCACAAATACCCCTTTTTACCAACAAAAGTGTATGTGTCTTGAGGATATGTGTGTGAGTCTGAGTGTGTTTTGAATGTTAATGGAGGGATATGTATGGTACTTTATCTCTATTCACCTGGACTTGGTATTTTCCCACACCGTGTCTTCTTTAACAGCACTTTTTCCAGACTCCTTCTGCCTGTCACTGCAGCTAGAGGTGCTCCACTCTCAGACCCTGATGCTGATTAGAGAGCGATGGGGAGACCTGGTGCAGGAGGAGAGATATGTGCCCGCAAAATACCTCACGCTCACTGTCTGGAAGTAAGACTTAATGGACAAAAACCCCTCTGTTCTCGATGAAACTACCAAATCGAATGATGAGAGGAAGCTCAAAATGATAGAATGCATTTATAAAAATACCATGTCATCCTTTTCCTTCGTTTCTCCAGCCAACAGGTTTTGGGCAGGAAAACGGGTACAGCGTCAGTGCACAAAGTCACCATCAAGATTGACGAATCAGATGGATCTAAGCCATTGCAAATATCTCATGAGCCTCCTCTCCCTGCCTGTGACTCTAAATTAATGGAGAGAGCTATGAAGGTAAAGCAGACATTTTTTTCACTGTATATGAAATATGGGGCGGTATTTCTTACTGCACAAATGTGTTACAGTTTAATAATGTTTGTTTTCCCTCGCTTGTCCTTGTAGATCGACCATCTGTCCGTGGAGAAACTTTTGATCGACAGTGTGCATGCGCGGTCCCATCAAAAGTTACAGGAGCTGAAAGCCATTCTGAAGGCCAGCAATCCCAGTGACAACTGTATGTGTTTATTCCACGTTCTCGTCATTAAAACACTCAAATGCATATTTAGGTGATATTGAGCAAATTCAGAGATACCAGTGTTGTCTCTAGAGAATCCAGAGCTTGTTTAGGATGCAGAAGACAATATTTTAACCCAAAAATGACTCTAATAGGGGATTTTTGTGGTTGTGCTTATGATTAAGTGAACATTCAAAATACCCATTTAACTTAGATGTCTTTCCTAATGTTTATAAAGCACTGTAACTGCTATACTTGAATGTAGATATGCTAAATATTTTTTTATTTATTTCAGCATTCATTGAGACTGCTCTACCTACACTCGTTATTCCAATACTTGAGCCCTGTGGCCGTTCAGAGTGCTTACATATTTTTGTAGACCTGCACTCTGGTATGTTCCAGCCAATGCTGTACGGATTAGGTAAGTATTACCAAGCATGAACCTTTTTTACTTGTTCAGGCTGTCTTGGTTTTATATTACAATAAAAGAATCAACAATTTGGCTGGTTATGTGCCTAGGAATATTTAAATTCCTGCTCTGTTTGTCTGTGATTCTACATTTTACTGTTTTGTATTCTCTGTGAACATTAAACCCTGGTGTGCTCTCTCTTCAGATCAGTCCATGCTGGATGACATTGAGAAGACCATTAATGATGACATGAAGCGGGTCATATCTTGGCTTCAACAACTGAAGTAAGTCCACCGCTTCAGTTTTTGAATGGATATCAACACAAAATGCATTTTCACAGCTAGAAGTATGAAGCATGTTTGGCACAGTTGAGAGACAGCAGAGGCAGTTCGCAGTCAAAAGTCAAAGCCAGAGTCTGACACCTGCTTCTAGCTCGTCAAAATTGACTAATTGCTGTGAGTAGCAGTAGCTGTCAGTAACAACACTTGGCTAAGCCAGTGGCAAGATGGGTGGTGAGAAGACTTGGCAGAGCGCTGCACTAGTGAACAGTGAATGCTGGGAATAAAAGAATGAACTGTGAACCCTGGAGTTTTTGCCACTTGGATTTCAGCGAGACACTGAGTCTTTCTTTCTCTCTGGCAAGGTTCTGGCTGGGAGAGCAGCGCTGTCGACAGTCTGTGAAACACCTTCCCACTGTGTGCACTGATGTCCTTCACCTGACCAACTCGGCTTCTCACCCCGTTGGAAACTTGTCCAAACACAAACTCTTCATTAAGCTCACACGTCTTCCGCAGTACTACATTGTGAGTTTCTCAACCAGAACGTTTCTGGAAAGTGATAATACAAAACGACGTTAAGAAGTCAAAACGGTATGCTGTGATTTTCTTTTAATTCTCCTTTGTGAATCTTTCTTGCTCCTTTTTTTTTATAGGTGGTGGAAATGCTTGAAGTGCCTAGCAGTCCCACAGCATTGCAGTACAAGTACTCTTTCCTGTCTGTGTCTCAGTTGGATGGAGAGGATGGACCCATGTGTGCACAGCTCCTACAGCATTTCAAACCTAACCTGGAACACCTTGTCCAGGACACAACGACAGGGAAAGGTGCCCGACCAGGGACTAAGAGAAAGGTAGTCGCTACTA